>CAUYRH010120907.1:0-58549 GCA_963574655.1 Perodicticus potto | reverse complement strand
AAAAAAAAAAAAAAAGAAAAGAAAAGATGCCAGGCATGGTAGCTCACACCTGTAATCCAAGCACTTAGGAGGCTGAGACAGGTGGATTGCCTGAGCTTATGGGTTTGAGACTAGCCTGAGGCAGAGTAAGACCTTGTCTCTAAAAATAGACAGGCGTTGTGGCAGGCGCCTGTAGTCCTAGCTACTCCGGAGGCTGAGGCAAGAGAATCACTTGAGGGCGATTTGGGTTTGAGGTTGCTGTGAGCTGTGACACCACAACACTCTATTGAGGGCGACAAAATGAGATTCTGTCTCAAAAAAAAAAAGAAAGAAAGAAAGAAAAAGAAAGGAAATGGCTACTTCAGGCCAACAGACCTGCTAGAGGAGGAAGTCTAACTAATCTGGGACTTTCTGGTAGAAGCCAGAAAGGTAGAACAGGTAGCAACAGGTCTTTTGCTCATCAAGAAAGCAAAAATTGTGATCCAGCGTGGAAACGTTAGGGGTCAATAAAGTTGTAAAACTATTGTCAATTACATCTTTGCAGGGATGCTGTTTCTGCAAATAGGTATGGAAGACTGAGAGCAAGGGCCTTTCTCTTTCCTCTAGAACTAGAGAGAGAAAGTGGGTGGGACCGTGGGGGCTGTCCTTTAAGAAGGGAGCATGATCTTTAATACCCTGATGGCTAGCAGATTGAGAGCTGAGCATTTGGCACGCTTTGTTTTTTATTTGGGGGGGTGTTATTTATCATTGCAAATTTATTTGGCAATGTATAGCAAACTTTGTAAACTTGCATCATTAATAAAGAACCATTTGAAAATAAAAAAATAAAAAAAAAAGAAGGGAGCATGGGAGAGCCTTCTCATGGGAAGTGAGTCTGCAATATGGCAACCAGCCAGGTGGCCAATACAGGTGCCGCAGGAGCTTCCCTGAAGAAAAAAAGGGGTGGCTGGGTGCCTGTGGCTCAGCGGCTAGGGCACCAGCCACATACACTGGAGCTGACGGGTTCGAACCCACCCAGGCCTGCCAAACAACATTGACAATTACAACCAAAAAAAAAAAAAAAAAAAGAAAAAAAAAATAGCTGGGCACTGTGGTGGGCTCCTGTAGTCCCAGTCACTTGGGAGGCTGAGGCAAGAGAACTGTTTGAGCCCGAGAGTTGGAGGTTGCTGTGAGCTGTGACGCCACGGCACTCTACCAAAGGCAACATAGTGAGACTCTCAAAAAAAAAGGGGGGGGGTAATTTGAATCTGGGTATCAGAACTGAGATACCCTGTTAGCCTCAGGCCATCAGATGGGGGCTACCACTTGGGGAGAACTTGCCTGAGAAAGAAGCTAACAAAGAGAAAAGCAGTATCAAGGGAAAGACATCAGGAAAAGAGACTCCTGATGTCACTGAGTGAGCATCTAGATCCAGCCATTCCTGAAAGCAGAATCTGGATCTCAGTTTTGGGAGCCAATACACTTTCTTTTCTTGCCTAAGCTACTGTGAGATACATTTTTTGGCATCTGGAACCTTCAAGGTTATGACTATTTGTAATGGAGACTGTCTCCTCACCAATCTGAGAGCCTCCCAGAGGCTCATATCTGGGTCCCCAGCATCACTACCCATGGCCTAAAACTTGACTGGGCCTCAGGAACAATCTATCCAGCTGACCTTGATCCCAAGACTATGTTACAGGTCCTTCCCAGACCTAGTTTCCTCATCCCAGCTCTGACCTCTTTGGGGTATGGGACCCCCCAGCCCATAACCTGCTTCTCCAGCCACACCTGGTACTTGTAGCAGTCTCGGCGGTCGCTGGGGGAGCTTCCCTGGCACGTGCCTGTCTCTGTGTTGTTCTGACATGGGCAGCCTGTCCCATCCTGCTCGTTACATGTGTCTGCATGGCCATTACACTGGCATCTGAGGGTGGGAAAGAAGATGAAGGTTACAGACCCACAGGGGCCCAGCCTGGATGCTGCATATACGAGCTCAATTCTGCGCAATAGGCTAGAAGAGGAGACTGAGGCTCACGTATGTCAAGCTATATGTCCAAGCTCACAGAGCAGTTAAGTGGCAGTCAGGATTTGAACCCAAGATAAACTGACTCCAGAGTTCACTGAACATGCAGAAGAAAGGGGATGGAATGGGGAGGTTGTTTCAAAGCTTCTCCTCTCAGCCACCCTCTCTCTTTGCCCACCAGTCTCAATCAGGCTGCTCTGTAGCCTGCATTTCAGCACTAGCCTTGGAGGGAGAGCATTTGCACTAAAGTCTACCTCGTTCCCCCCAGCCCTGCCCCAGCCTGGGGGCTCCTTGGAGATTTCATCCTCTACTGACCAAGGGCAGAGGACTGTGGGGATGGGGGTCTGGCTCCAGAGCTATTCCTAATGAGAAGGATGAGGGTTCTGGACGCCCTTCCTCTCACTTGGTGCACTTCCCATCCAGAAGGAAGTAGCCGTGGAGGCAGCTCTCGCATTTGTCCCCATAGCTGTTATTCTGGCAGTTCATGCACACAGCCTCGTCTTCACTAGGACCCTCTGTCACCCAGTTTTCAATCTGGCCAAAGAAGGACAGGGTGATCACAAAAAGGCATTAACCAGCCCCCTCCTCCCTTAGACCCAGGGACTGGGACCCCGGCTCCTCCTCCCTCAGACCCAGCACCCCCACCCCCTCCTCCCTCAGACCTATAAGATGGGGACTCAGCCTCTTTCACCTCCTCTGGATCCAAAGAATATTTTTCTGGCTCCTTCCTGGCCATTTCCAGCTCCTTCCTGGAGACGCAGATGTGGCTATTTCCACGACAAAAGGCATGGCAGGGCCGGCAGGTTCCGCCCCCAACAGCTGAACCCACAAACAGCGGGAGGCACTGCTCACAGTGGCTGCCCTGGGAACCCAGGACAAGGTTGTCAGGGAGGGTGGAGAATAACTGCTGGGGGCAGGTTCTGGTAGCCCGTGGGAGGTCAGCAAGGGCTTGAGTGAATGGTGTTGACAACCCCAGCCTGTCTACAATTTGGCCCCTGCCTTCACTTACGAACTTTGCTTCCCAAAGTCCTTGGCTCAAAAAGCTCTACCCTGCACTATCCCAAATCTTCCCCATATGCCCGCCCTCCCTGGCCCTGCACCCATTCTGACCACTACTCCAGGGCTGTCCCTCTGTGATACAAAACAAGCTAGCAGCCCCAAAGTCTTCTCACACCTCCCCAGCCAGGGCTCTGCCACTGCTCCCCCACCCCTGGCTTATGCGGTCTCAGAATGAGGCTCAAGGTGCCTGAGGATGGGATGAAGGCAAGCAAGGGCCTGGGTCCTGCGGTTGGGGGTCTGAGGCCCCAGGCAGCCCACCTTGGTGTGGTTGCGGCAGAGCAGGCAATGGTCACGCGCCCCCACGCCAGCACACTCGCTGTGGCGGTTGCAGCGACACTCTGTGGAGCAGTTGCGACCAACAAAGCCGAAGTGGCAGCGGCAATGGTCAGGCTCCACACATGAGCCATTCACACAGCCCTGGGCGCACACTGGACGGCAAAGCCCTGTCACGCTGCAGGAGCAGTGGGGGTCAGGGCAGGTGTAGCCCCTGCAAGAGGCCATCCTCCTCACACCTCCGTAGCCTAGGCCCCCCCCCCATTATTCCACTCCCTTCTCAACTAGTTGCTCTTCTCTGGTCTGTTTAGTTACCATCTCCTCTTCAGGGTCCAGTTTACCACAGCTCACAACCCTCCTTCTAGGGCACGGATTAAACTCACTTACCCCTGGTCTAGCTCACCACCTCTTTCCCTCCTTGGCAAGCCAACCATGCACACCCTTCCTGGACAAATTTCACCACTTTCCTGCCTTGGACTTCCTTTTCTCCCATCCTGCTTTGCCCTAGACCTCACCCTAGTCTGTCGGGCCCTGCTCCTCCACCCACCCAGGCCCTGGCCTGCAGCCTCACTTGTCCATGGTGTAGCCCGTCTTGCAGCTGCACTCGTAGCCATGGGGCTGGTCATGGCAGTTCTGTGTCTCATTGCAGTCATGGTGCCCATTTGCACACTCGTCCTCAGGGGGGCAGGACAGGAAGGCCCAGGAGGACCCAGGACGCCCACACGTCAGTCCTGGTAGCAGGATACAGGGCTTCACCTAAGGGGACCTCTGCACCACCCACCCCCAGCCACCCAGACCCCCACTCCTACTTCCTCTGAGCTCCACCTCTGGGTTTGGCTCGGCACCCCCATGTTCTCCACAACAGACCTCAGCTAAGGGCCAGCCTTTCTTGCCCTACGCCTAAACCCCTCTCACCATCACGGGGGCCACTGAGTCCACCCTCCATGCAGCGGCCGCTCCCATCCTGGCCCCCCCAGGCACACCAGCCGCAGTGGGGGCGCCGCAGGCACAGGGCACACTGGGTTGCCTGGGCACAGCCCAGGGAGCAGCTCTCGGGTCCCTGGAGCAGCCGCCCACAGCCTCCGGCCATACATCGCAGCTGCAGGTAAGAAGGACTCAGACACTGTATGGGGGTGGGGGGGTGGGGAAGTGAGAGGCAGGGGAAGAGAGTCAAGCAAACATATTCTGGATAGCTTCACTGACCACATGTCTTCTCTGAGGTCTTGTTCCTCCGTGGCCACAGTCAGGGGGACTAGCTGAGTTATCACAGTCTCCCTCTTAAGCATTTGGAACTAGACAGCAAGACTGTAAGTTGGGTCAGGGAGGTCCTTAAAATGGAAAGGTCATGTAGACTTGGGCTGAAGGGAGGACTGTTTGGATGAGAAAATGACCAGAACATGGAGAGGCAGGAAAGAACAGCTGCAGAAAGAGGCAGAGATAAGAACCATGCACCCTGACAACAGATAGAAAAGAACTTCTGAGGTTCTGTCTCCAATCTCTGGTGAGACCTGGCTGCACTTTCTACTCTAGGTTCCAAAAGATGCCATTGTATTGGTGCAGGGCTTCCCTTTTCCTACCTAGCTAAGGGCACTTAGTTTTCTTACAGCTCAGGAAAGCAACAATCCCAGGTGGGCATAGAAAAAGAGTATCAGGAGTGGGGTTGTAAATCATAGTCACTTTGGCTGCTGGAGCAAAAAGCCTTCTCCCACCCCAGGCTGGGAAGCTGAGGTTAGGCGCCAGGTAGCAACTCCTATCCAAACTACATGCACGAGGTTCGGACTCCTGTGAACTTACCTCAACGTATAAGAGTATTTTATTTATTGTTTGGGCCTAAAGTGAAGTATAATAAAGAGATTAATCTGTACTGGCTGCCTGAAAGCACTTAGGAGAAAGCAAAGTAACCATGTAATTCTGAAATAGAAACCCTTGAGTGCTGTGGCTGGAGCTCTGAGTCCACTGAGGGTCAGGGCCTGCCATGAGCTGAGCCTTGGTGAAATGTTAAAGAAACCTCTGCCAGGCTGGGTTTCTAGATCTAAATTTAGTTTGCTCTTTGGCAGATGGTGGGGCAATCGGGGAAGGGTAGAGAACTGGAATCCTCAGTCCTGAGCAGCACTTTTTGCTGTGAGACCCCTAGTGGCCAAAAGGGATGACACCCAACATTGCAAACTGCATTTCCTATATTCTGAGAGCAGGCCTCTAGTTTGTCTGTTAACCTCACAGCCTAGCAAAGTGAATTTATTAAAGAGAGAGAGAATGGAAAGGAGGAGGCAGGCCAGGGAAGAGCTCAGCTGAGGCCAAAGCCATTTAAGAACAATGCCAGATGTTTAAAATCTGGTCATTCCTGAGCCAAAGCATAAAGGTCTGTGTACTTTTTTTTTTTTGAAACAGAGTCTCACTATGCCGCCCTCGGTAGAGTACTGTGGTGTCACAGCTCACAGCAACTTCAAATTCTTGGGCTTAAGCCATTCTCTTGCCTCAGCCTCCCAAGTAGCTGGACTACAGGCACCTGCCACAACGCCCGGCTATTTTTTTTGTTGTAGTTGTCATTGTTTAGCAGACTTGTGCTGGGTTCAAACCCAACAATCCCAGTGTATGTGGCCGGGGCCCTAACCACTGAACTATGGGCATTGACCCACTTTTTTTTTTTTTTAAAGACAGAGTCTCACTTTGTCGCCCTTGGTAAAGAGCCATGATATCATCATAGCTCACAGCCACCTCAAATTCCTGGGCTCAAATAATCCTTTTGCCTTAGCCTCCCAAATAACTGGGACTACAGGCACCTGCCACCATGCCTGGCTAAGTATGAGCCAATACTTTAAAACCAGGAGATTTCACATAAATCAGAAGACTTGGCAAAAGCCCCCTCTCGCATTCCTATGCAGAATCAACTGCATAATAGCCTGGCTCCTGTGGACAGGCTGTGCTCTCCAGTTTACCGATCCCACCATGTCCCCCTACCTCCCATCTGGCCACTCCCTCACTTCCTGAGCTGCCCAGGCTCTTCAGGCATCTAACAGCCTGGCAGGCACTGAGCAGCTGGGGAATAGTACTGGCAAAGGCTCTCTGATATTGCCTTCAGGTCCCTGGAATCCCCACAAAGACAAATAATGCAAATCTCACTAACACTTGGAGAAAACTTGTATTGCCAGAAGAACCCCATTTGTGGACAGCAGAGACTTCTGCTTTTTGCAAACCAACATCCTGGGGGCTTCTAACTTTCTGGCCACATGCCCCCTCAACTGCTGCAGGGACCCTCCTAGTAGGTTTCAGACAATGAAGACTAGGAATCCTCCCAGTGGGGAGGACTTGAGACAGCCAAGTTGATGCTCCTGCCACCCCTCATTATGATAACAATCACCGATGACAACAATAATTGGCCATTATCAAGTCCTTACCAAGTGGCAGACAACTCTCTACACTCTAAATGAACTCTTTTTAGCTGGGTGAGCTTTCGCCTGTAACCCTAGCACTCTGGGAGGCTGAGGTGGGTAGATAGATTGAGCTCAGGAGTTTGAGACCAGCCTGAGCAAGAACAAGACTCTATTGCTACTAAAAATAGAAAAAACTAGCCTGGTGTTTTCACAGGCGCCTGTAGTCCCAGCTACTCAGGAGGCTGAGGCAAGAGGATTGCGCAAGCCCAAGAGTTTGAAGTTACTGTGAGCTATGATGTCATGGCACTCTACCCAGGGTGACAGAGTGAGACTCTGTGTCAAAAACAATAAATAAACTCTCCCATTTAACTGGTGGTGTCCCTCTATGGGATGGGATCTGCTGACATGATTCTCATTTTACCAAACACTCACTGAGGCTCAGGAGAAGGGAAGTCACCCACCCAAAGTCAAACAGCCAGTAAGTGGGAAGACTGGATTCAAACCCAGGCCCCACTGACCTTGCAGCTTGAGCTTTTTTTTTTATAGAGACGGAATCTCACTTTATCTCCATCGGTAGAGTGCTGTGGCATCACAGCTCACAGCAACCTCCAACTCCTGGGCCTAAGCAAGCAGCTGCGACTACGCAACCTCCCGAGTAGCTGGGACTACAGGTGCCCGCCACAACGCCCAGCTATTTTTTTTTTTGTTTGTTTTGCAGTTTGGCCGAGGTTGGGTTTGAACCCATCACCCTCAGTACATGGGACTGGCACCCTACTCACGGAGCCACAGGCGCCGCCCAGCTTGAGCTCCTTGATCAGCAGGCAAACCACCTCTCAGGAGTGAGCTGTCATGCTACTCCCAGGCAGGGCTTTTAACCTAGATGCTGGTGCCTATGTGATTCTTGGTCCTCCATGCCCTGCCCTCCTGGTTTGAAATATGTAGGAGTGTTGTCAGTTTCTTTCTTTAGAACTCCTCGAAATACAAGTTCTAATGAAAGCGTCCATGTCCCCACACTGTGGTCTATTGGGTGCGTGGGTGGTGGCTGGACTGATCATGGAGTGGGGTTTGCACAATTGAGGTATGAATAAGGAGTATGAATTGACGTATGAATAAGGGAATCACGGACTCACACCCTGGCTCAAATGGTACTGCTTCTGCATGTGACAGCAAGAGGTGAATCTGTCTTGTCTCCCTGTGGGGTGGGGTAGAGGGCAAATGGCTTTGTCTTTGCCTCTAGAATAGCTAAATCATGCTAGGCAGAAGCATCTGTGGAAGGACTTGCTGGAAACAAGAGAGCATGGGCTGGGCAGTCAAGGGGTGCCTGCCCAGACCACACCCACCTTCATGAGTCATCTCTCCAGCCCACAGGCACAGAAGACGCCTGCATCTGCCATGTTTGAGCTGCCATGTTTGCACCCACCCCTCCCTGTCCATGTCCCATTGGACCAAGGCTAAACACCTAACTCATAAGCTGAGTCAGACTCTTTAGAGAATGTTGAGCTAACCAACAAACACAGAGATGACTGTGATCTCTGGAATTAGAACCGCTTATAGACTGAGGGTCAAAGCTGCCATTGGAGGCCATGTGTTTGATGATCAGGCCAAGAGAAACTAAATGATGGAGATGTGTGGAGAATAGCTGAGGTGACAGGTCGTGTGGCCCAAGAATGATAGAGCACCAGCCCTTCCTGCTCTCAGAGTCCACCAAATACCCCCCCATTCCTTTTAACAAAACCAGCTTGAGGGACTGTCTGTTTCTTTCTTTCTTTCGTTCTTTTTTTTTTTTTTGCAGTTTTTGGCGGGGGCTGGGTTTGTTCCTGCCCCCTCTGGCATATGGGCCTGGCGCCCTACTCCTTTGAGCCACAGATGCCACCTGAGTATCTTTTTCTTACAACCAAAAGTTCTAAAAGGAGACAGAGAGAGAGCGAAGGAGATAGAAGAGGGAAACAGAAAAGGTTTGGGAGTTTAAAGGGAGATATACGAAAGGACATCATAGGGCGGTGCCTGTAGCTCAGTGAGTAGGGTGCCAGCCCCATATACCAAGGGTGGCGGGTTCAAACCCGGCCTGAGCCAAACTGCAACAAAATAATAGCCGGCGTTGTGGCGGGCACCTGTAGTCCCAGCTACTTTGAAGGCTGAGGCAGGAGAATCGCCTATGCCCAGGAGTTGGAGATTGCTGTGAGCTGTGATGCCACGGCACTCTACCGAGGGCAACAAAGT
The DNA here is from genome assembly GCA_963574655.1 of Perodicticus potto. Taxonomy (NCBI): domain Eukaryota; kingdom Metazoa; phylum Chordata; class Mammalia; order Primates; family Lorisidae; genus Perodicticus; species Perodicticus potto. The sequence goes on along the minus strand of CAUYRH010120907.1, from coordinate 49,648 downwards.
GAGACTCTAGTCTCTAAAAAAAAGAAAGGACATCATAGAAAGGCCAGGGAACCATGAGTCAGCCAGGAAGGGGGCACAGAAGCATGGCCAGGAGGCACAGCAGAGACAGGGACATTCATAGGCAACAGAGATGGTGGGAGGAAACAGAAAGCAGGAGTGTGGGGCCAAAGCTAGGAAGATGGAAAAAGGAGGACAAAGGAGGTGGTGGTGGAAGAAAAGTCAGTGTCAGCATGAGAACAGAGAAGAAGGAGACCTGGACAGGCCCTTGTTAGAACCCCTGCCCCGTCCACAGCTCCACTGGTACAGTACCTGCTGCAGGCTGCTGCTCCAGACACAGTGCTGCCAGCCCCCATCTGCACCCTTCGAGTCCAGGCAGGCGGTGCAATTGGGTAGGAGGTGACAGGGGGTGGGGCAGGGCAGTGGGGGTGACGATTCCACTGGCATTGGGGACACATTCAGCAAAGAGTGGCTGAAGCATGTCCAGTCATAGGTGGGCTGCACCGACAGGATGCGGCGGGTCTCCCCTGGGGGCAGGAACACAGGGGACAGGAGCCAGTGCTGGGCCCCAGCTTCCTCCTCCCTCAGACCCAGGAGTCCAGGCCCCCAAACTCCCCTCTCAGGGACCAAGCCCAGCTACTCACCCGTCCTCTTGAACTGTCGTGTCCACATGCACTTGCCCTCCCGAGTGCACTGCTCACAGTCCGCAGCCCCGCATGCCGCCTCCGAGCAGTTCCCCGCCCAGAAGACCTCTCGCTGGTTGATCCGACAGTCATTCTCTGAGGTGCAGGACCCGTTGCGTCCGATGCAGGCACCCTCAGGGCAGTTGGTACACCACTTACAGCGGGGGGCAGATGCCTGCAGTAGAAATGAGCTTGGTAGAGCCCTCAGGGGCCCCTAGCACTCCTCCTGAGGGTGGTTCCCGAGACCCTGTGGTTGGTGGGACAGCTGACCAGAGTAGAGATGAAGACCACCCTCCCCTCCACCTGCTGCTCCTCACCCCCTGCCCATTTACCTCTCCATCTCCAGGCCGCAGGGTCCGGGGATGGCGGGCCAGGCACTCACTGCAGGTCCGGAGACGGCGACATTCCTCCGGGGAGCGAGGCATTGGGGAACATGGGGGCGCCCCACAGCCCAGCCTGGAGGGCATGAGGCCTGGCTTACTCACATCCAGCCAGGCCCCATCCTCCTGCCTCTAAGACACTGTCTGGACCCCCATGGACTGCAGGACCCCCATGGACTGCAGGTCCCCCATGCCTTATCCCAAGCCGGACTCAGCAGCAACCTCCCAAACCTGGTGATGGACGGTCACACATCATCTGAGCCAGAGATGCTGGACAATATCCCAGCTCCTCTTACCTCTCCAGCTACTGAGGACTTTAGCTTCCTGAATTTCTGACTATCCCCTCCTCTTAATCCCCGTACCCCTTCCCCACCCACAACCTCCTCTCTGCACTCCACCCTTCACAACAGCTCCAGGGATCTTTTTGCCTGGGCCTGCCCCTGTTCCTTTCCTAGTCAAACCTTCGGTGGCTCCCCATCACCCACAGTGGAGGTCCACAATCCCTTATCCCAGATCCTAGGAGGCACACATGTTTCAGAACTTTTCAGATTTTAGAAAAGTAGTGGGAGTACCCATTATTACACACACCCTCAGGAGTGTCTAGGGGAGCACCCCATCATCAAACCCCTAATCCTCCTGTAGCAAATGCAACGACACTTCATAGGGCAAATAGGGCCCATCAATAGCTTCACATCAGAAGAGGGTGACAGAATAGCCAGATAAGCTTGTGCTGAGCCTAGGAAAGTGTCTTCTCTTTCCAGAGAGGCTTAGATTTCCTGACTGTAGCTGAGGGGTCTGGCTCATTTACCCCCAGAACAGTGTCACTCAAATACACAAAGCACAGCCTCACTTCCAAGTCTTTGCTGTTCGAAACTCTACCGGTTAAGTGCCCAGGTCAGCGTTCTCAGACAGAACCCCAGCTCACAGGCAGGGCTCCCCCTTGAAGCTCCCCAGGCTGCATGACCCTACTGATTCACCCACTTTCCTAAGTGTGAACTGGCACCCCCAAAGCAGACAGTACATTCCTGAGGCCTCCCTTTTGCCCTGACCTAGCATAGAACCCCCTTTAGAAGGCACCACTACCACCTGCCAGCAATGGGCTGTCAGTGCCACGGTTACCTGTGGGCCTGGTCCCCAGACAAGCAAGCCCCATGGCACCACGTGCAGGCCCCAGACTGGTTACAAGCTTCAGATGAGGACAGCAGGCGGCAGGGGTCAGGAGGCAGGGTCAGTGCCAGCAGGCGGCCCAGGGCCACCCCACCGAATCCCCCGGAGATATACAGGCGGCTCCCCACGGCTGCCACGGCATGGGCCACAGACTCCTCCATTGGGACCCCCACAGAGGCCAAGCCTGAGGAAAGATGGGGGTTCAGAGCGACAGAGAGCAGGAGACCAGGAAAAAGACCCATACAGACAGGCCAGTCAGAGAGGGACACCAAGAGAGGAGAAAGACAGTCAGAGGAGAGTGGAGACAGACACAGAAAGAGAGGAGACAGACGAGGAAAAGGCGGGCCAAGAGAATCAGCTACATGGACAGGAAAATGGAACAGAAAGAATGGAATAAGAACAGAGACAAATGCTTTAGAACCAGGCAGGTGGCAGCATTAAATGCCACTGAATGTTAAAATGGTTTATTTTATGTTATTTGGATTTCACTTCAATTTCTTTAAATCCTCAAAAAAATACACACAGTGGTGAAAAAGACTGATTAAGAAAAAAATGGAATTAGAGACAAAGGGCCATATAGAGAAACAAAAAGCAAAAGAGGCCCAGAAATGCACATACAGCCAGTCACAACATTCAGGGAGATCAAAAGGCAAGAGATAAGCTCCTTTCCAACCTATAAACAGCAAAGACAAGCAGGAAACACCCCAACACCCCCACATACAGCAGTGGTAGTCTCAAGAGAGTAGTATTATAGGTAGTATTTTTCTTCCTATTTTATAAATTACATACAGTGAACATTATTACTTTTTTTATTTTTCTGAGACAGAGTCTCACTTTGTCACCCTTGGTAGAGTGCTATGGTGTCACAGCTCACAGCAACCTTAAACTTTCAGGCTCAAGTGATTCTCTTGCCTCAGCCTCTTGAGTAGCTAGAACTACAGGTGCCTGCTCCAATGCCCAGCTATTTTTAGAGGAGAGGTCTTGTTCTTGCTCAGGCTGGTCTTGAACTTCTGAGTTCAGGCAATCCACCCACCTCGGCCTCCCAGAGTGCTAGGATTACAGGTGTGAGCCACTGCACCTGGACTACATTATTATTTTTGTAATCAGAATGAAAAACAAACTTTCTGCTGGGCACGGTGGCTCACACCTGTAATCCTAGCACTCCGGGAGGCCGAGGCGGGTGGATTGGTAGAGCTCAGGAGTTTGAGACCAGCCTGAGCAAGAGTGAAACACCATCTCTTAAAAAAAATAGCCGAGCATGTGGTGGGCGCCTAGAGTCCCAGCTACTCAGGAGGCTGAGGCAAAAGAATCACAAGAGCCCAAAAGTTTGAGGTTGCTGTGAGCTGTGATACCACAGCACTCTATCTAGGGCAACAGAATGAGACTCTGTCTCAAAAAAAACAAAAAAAAAGTAAAAGGAAAAATAGGAAGGAGGTATTTAGATAGTACAGAGGGAATGGGGGCTTTGTTGGTGGGTCTGAAGGCCTGAGTGACTAAATCAGTGGAGGTCCCAGGATGGGGATGGGGCCCCTACTGGGTATCCTCAGGCTTCTTGGGGATAGTGATGGGGACTTACGAGTGAGGTCAGGCAGAAGCCAGGCATTGCAGTTGACTTGGTAGAGAAGAACATCGCTACTGAACTCATCAGTGTCTGAGCGCCCCCCCAGAACCACCATGGTGTCCCCCAGCAGGGCGGCAGCATGGAAGAGCCGGTGGTGAGGCTGTTGGGGAAACATGTGGCCAAGACGGCCTGTCAGAGCTGTCCTCTGCTCACAACTTCCGCCCAGCCCACCCACCACCCTTGGATTTCCCTCACCTGTTCCCAGCAGTCTACCCAATCCCAACAAATCTCACCACCTTCCTCCAGGAGACCTCTTGTATCCACAAAAGCAGCCTACAGAGCCATCTCCTTCCCCCAGAGCTCCTGGAACCCCTATGACCCAGGCTGCCGCCTAGGAATGTGGCCCAGACCCCTTGAGATAGAACCCCACATTCTTCATATAATCTCATCAGCTAGGTAGGGGTGTTCTAGGACGCTCCCCCAAGACAGGCTTGGAAATATACATATGTGGACTGAAAACACAAGTGCCCCTGACCAGCACAGGAGGGGCTGCCCATCCTCCTATCTCCTTGGCCTCAAGGCAGGAAGTGCAAGGAGCACAGAGCCTTGAGCCTACTTTTCACAGGTGAGGAGGCCCAGGAAGGGGAAGGGGCCTGCGAGGGCCACACCAAGAGTCAGGCCAGAGCTGGAGCAGAAATTAGGCTTCTGACCTGGCCTAGGATCTTTCTCCCTAATAAGGGATGGAGGCAGGGGAGCTGTGGGGGTAGCACAGTTCAGTTAGGAGACTAGAAAAGAGAGGAAGCAGAAATCCATGATGGAGGCGGTCTTAGGGTACCGGGAAAGGGCGCACCTCCCTCCTGCCCCCTACATCCATCTGTCCAGACCTCTTTTCCTGACCTTTGACCCCTGAGAAGGGGCTAGAAGACTCCAGGTGCGGTCAGGACAGTGCAGGGAGTAGAGCTCTGGAGATGGGGCTGCCAGCTCCACATGGAATCGGAAGCCCCCAAACACATAGAGGGAGTCAGTAGCCTCGTGGTAGACTGCAGAGTGACCATAGAGACCTAGTGGGGGCAGATGACCACAGGCTAGGGAAGGAGTAGCCACCAGCTAGGCCACCTGCTCACCTCCTAGGCTGGCCTGCTCAGTGACCCCACCACTCCTACCTTACCAGCCCTGAGACCAGAGACCTGGGAGTCTCTCCCAATCTTTCTCTCTCCCTGTAGTTCTAAGGACAACCACTAGAGGCTCTGGGAAAGACAGGAAAGTAATCAACTGTTGGGAATTTTGACAAGCTCTTAGGAGAGAAACAAGGTGACCAGACACACCTGGGAAACAGTGATCAAAGAAGGTAGAAGGGGACGTGGAGAAAGGAGAACTCCTGAGAAATGGTGATCTTGGAATTTCTGAGGGAAGGAAGAGGGTGGCCACAGGTAGCAGGAAGTGGGCAGTTTAGTATGGAGTCTGGGAGGGGAAAATAGAGAAACTGAACATTTCAAGAGATGGTACCTGGGAATCTGAGTGGGGGCCAGGGAAGACAGAGAGATAATAAGGTATGGCAGGCAGCGACCGTGTGTATGGGATGGAGAGAGCCACGCAAAGCCTGCCAGCCAGGAGATCAAAGAATGCTATGCTCCTAGTCCCCAGCCCTACCTGTGGGGGGTGTTCCACTCTGGGCTCCTGACACCCAGGTGCCGGTCGCCAGGTGATACTCAAGAAGCTGCTGGTTGAATCCATTTTCGGGAGAGTAACCACCCACCAGGAGCAGAGACAGGCCTCGGCGGGCAGTGAGGGTATGACCAGCAACTGCTGGCAACTCCACAGTCTGAGGAGCCTGAGGGATGGTGGGCCAAGGTCACCAAGAGGCTAGAGGTCAGGGGCTACCTTATGGGTAGAAGCGAGACTTAGCTCCCAATAGTCCCTTCTGAACTGCCAAGGAAGTAGTGAGCCCCTAGGCCAGTCAGACCCCAGTCCTGGCAGGTGTGCACTGGCCTCTAGTCACTTCTACCTGCTCAATGTCCATGGGTAGCCTGGTATGGCTGCAGGAAGCCTGGCTCCTTTGTTTTCTCTCTGTGGGTGGGTGGGACTGTGTCCCAGCCTGGCCAACTAGAGCATGACACTCTCTTGGCCAGGGATTGGCTTAGAACTACTACATGACCTAGGATGGCCAAGGAAATTCACTTCTGGGCCTTCTACCGGAAGGAGGACAGTTTCCTCTGGTGGCAAAGCTGCAGGAGCTATGGCTCCCTTTGCCAGAGCTTGGGGTGGGGACCGGGAGTGGGCTGAGGAGAGATGCTCACCTTCTCCTGCCGCCACTGCAGGGTGGTGAGGTTGAGGACCCAGAAATCACGGGTGACACCTCCAGCTGTGAGGCCCCCCAGCAGGTACATGGCACCACGGCCAGCAGGCACATAGGCAGCAGCATGGAAGGAACGGGGTGACGGGCCTGGGCCCCCATCTTCAGCTCCTGCCAGCATCTGTGTCCACCGCCGCTCACTCACGGAGTACCTGAGACCAAGGTACAAAAAGAGCAGCCTCATTACACAGTCCTCCTGGCATGCTCAAAGGTGATCCTGATGGATGTTCCAACATCCTCTGAGGTGATCTTCCTATGACAGTTATTTCAACATCTCTCCCATGGGGTAGCAGTACCCAAATAAGTACCCTAGTTCCGAGGTATCCACAGGTGAGCCTCCTGTGACAAATGTCCCAGATTTTTAGGGGGTGTCAGTCACCTTAGAGGTTTTTCTGGACTCCCCTGAAGTGACTCAGGTGATAGACATCTCAGCATCCCCTGAGATGAACTTCTCTCCTTCAGAAGAGAAGGTATCCCACCTTCCCATGGGCCTTCCTCACCTGTACAGGTTTCCCAGAAGCCCCTGAGGCAGGCCCAGGCCCCCAAACATCCACAAGGTAGCATCAGGTCCCTCCACCATGGTGTGCCCCAGGCGGTGCAGGAAGCGGCTAGCAGTGTCCTGGGGGTAGGGATGGGGGAGTCATGACAAAATGTCAGGCCTGGGTGTAGGGTACAAGGTTGGTTCCAGGAATGGGAGTGGGAATGATCCAGGAGATGGGTTGTATGGCATGTCCCCAGAAAAGGAGTGCCTGTGACTCACAGCTGAGAGGCGGCTGTCCATGAGGGTCTCCCAGACCAGCTGCCCACCATCCAACTTTGTGGCACAATCAGGGCCCCCGAAGCCCTCAGCACAGATGCATACGCCCAGACTCTGGGGGACAACAGAAGGAGGCTGAGGAGAGTCCTGATCACCACCTTTGCCCCCCGCCACCTGCCTGCCCTCTTCCACCCGTACCTGGTTACAAGTCCCTGCCCCATTGTGGGCATTGCAGTTCTCTGGACACAGAGCCATGCGGCAATGTGGGCCAGCCCAGCCCTGGGGACATTGGCAGAGCCCAGCACCTGCGGCTCCGTCCTGAGGCACACACTCCTGGGGGACAGGACAGCTCCCAGGGCCCCCTGACCCACAGAGGGCAGAGCCCACAGAGGCATTGAAGCCCCAGGAGGAAGAGCCATTGGCCTCCCAGTGTAGTACCAGCAGCCCTGTGGAGAGACAGATCAGAAGCCCTAAGAGAAGCTACACTCAGGGCACTACTCCACCCTTATGTGTTAAGAAAACCCAGTGTGATGGGGCAGGGGAGCAAGGAGCCCAGCATTTATAATTACCACAGAGATTTACTATTCTCCTGCACCCCTCTCCCTCAGCCAACCCATCAATTCTGAAAACTGAACCTCTCATGTTTACCCATCAGACACCTCTTGGCTGCTGTCCAAGCCAGTGTCTGTCTCGCATGGACACTGGTGCCCCCACTCCAGTCTTACAGGCTGCCTACACTCCACCCTCTCAGCAGCTCAGCGATTCTCAAAAATACCAATCGATGTTGGCCCCAGCAAGCTCAAAACCTTCCACAGCTCCCTAATGCTCTTACATAAGACACGTTTCCTTAGAAAGGAGATTATTAGTGGTTTGAGGGGGACAGGAACTGATTATGTGATGTGTTAGGGTATGTAAAACACGCCTTAGTAAAGTTATATTTAAACAAAGAGCCCCCTCTGAAGCCCACAGGGCCCTGCTGACTCCCAGCCTTATACTCTCTACTCTCCCTGCTCTTTGCACCCCAGCACTGGCCCCTTCTTGATCTCAGGGTCGTGATACCTGCTCCTACTGCACCCCCCCCACCTACAGCAGCCTTGGGCCACAATGCCTCTGGCTTCATGCCACAAGTCAAATTTCACCCTCACCAGGAAGCCCTCCCAGCTCCCACTCCTGTCTGCTCCCTCTCAGTCCTCAGCAAAGCTGTGATTCCCCTAAGCATGCTTTGTCCCACACATCCCCCCATCCATGAGTCCCTGAGGTCAGCACCTGTGTCCCTCCTTCACTCTATATCCCTGGCTCTGGCTTAGGCTGGCTTACCACAGGTGTTCAGTAAACATTTGCTGAGTGAAAGGAAACCACCTCAGTTCCAGGGGCTCTCTTTGAGGGGGCTGGGGGTTCATGCAATCTCCAGAAGGCCATGTACAACTCTGTCCCTTTGCCCCTTTGTCTCCCAGCCTTGGAGCCACTCTGATTTACAACACAAAGAAGAGCATTCCCATACTCAGGCCCTTTAACTACTGTGGGTAGCAAATTCTATCATGTCTCCATCAGACCAAGCAGGGTTTCTTAGCCTCTTGACACTGTGGATGTTTGGGGCACAGTCTTTCCTGTGGGGCCAGTAGCTTCCCTAATCATAATAATGAAAATGTCTCCAGACAGTTACCAAATGTCCTCTGAGGGGCAACAATCACTCCTGATTGAGAACCGCAGGTTAAGGAGATGCTCCGGGGTCCTTATGCTAGCCATAATCTATATTCCCCAAAGACAAGACACGTCCTACTCAGCTCATCTCTCCAGAGAGCCAAGCCAGTGAGCACTCTCAACTGAGGAAACTGAGGCAACTAAGGCCCAGCAATGATGAGGGACTAACGTTACCTAGCAAGTCAGCAGTAGAGTCAAGCTGGGTCCTGATCCCACTTCAGGTAGCAATTTTAGGGGTGAGGGACACACAGTCCTGGACAAAGAGGCCCAATCCCCCCAGCTCCCATACCAGACAGGGCCTGCACAGTGAGGGGCCTGTCCCGCTGCTGGCCACAGAAAGCAGCTATGAGGCTACGGTCTGACTGGACGACACCAGTGTCCAGGAAGCGTGGGAATCCATCAAAGGCCAGGACGTAGCTCAGCTGCAGGGGTGCAGAGTCAAGGATTAGAGGACAATGAGGATGAGAAAGAGGGCACCTGGGGCCTGGGTGGGGAGGGACTCCAAGGAGAGGGTGATCTACTGGGAAACAGGATGTCTGAACATCCAGGGCAGACTGTCATACTGTGGCATGAAAGCTACCACTCCCCACCCTGTGTCCAAAACAGACATGGCAAACAGATCAGGTACTCTTTCATTGAACCTCTTTCTCAACACACAGTTCCTGGCAGCTACAGCTCATCGATCAGAGTTGGCGCATGAGGTGTGACAATGTGCTACCCCTGGTATAGGAAAGGAGAGTTTGGGGATCTAGAGAATGGGGGATGGGAATTCAGAAAATAGGAAGTAATCTGGAAAACAGGAGGGTCTATGGGCGTAGAAACACAGGGCCAGGGGTCTGAGCAATAGAGTTTGGGGTTTGAAGGATAAAAATAAAGAGAACAACATTGGGGTTTGGGTCAGTCTGGGATTTGGGGGGGGGGGACTGGGTTCTGGCTCATGTGCCTGACTCCAGCCTCCTCTGTGCTCACCGTGCAGGGAGTGCTGCTATCAGGGGAGAAGGTGAGGGTGAGTGGGGGACAGAGGGTCCCAGGGGCACAGGGCTGTAGCACCTCAGTGGCCGAGACAACCCACACACAGTAGGACAGGCCAGACCCAGCTCTTGAAGTCCTGCCACCTGGAGGCAGCAGACCCCCAACCCGGCGCGAGCCCAGTGCCACTGAGGACACATTGGTGAGGAGGGTGCGACCCCCACACTCCCGGAAGCAGGAGCCACCAGCCCTGGGAAGGTAGAGGAGAGCCAGTGTCAGACGGGTCCCACTGCACCTCACCATGCCCCTGAGCCCCCCTGCCCAGCCCTTGCTGGCCCCCTGGCTCACCGGGGGTCCCCATAGTAGCCTGGGGAGCAGAGCTGGCAGTGAGCACCCTCAGTGTGGTCCTGGCAGAAGCAGAGCCCGCTGAGGTTGTCACAGTGGCCACGGCGTGGGTCCCCATGACCATTGCACTGGCAGGGCCGGCAGCCACCGGAGCCCGTGGCGTTGCCAAAGCTGCCAGGCCGGCACCGTTCGCAGTGCTCCCCCCACGTCCAGTCTGTGGAGGCCCCAGCAGGTGGGACACAGGATCAGTAGAAAGGACAGGAAGGGGCCCAGACCGGCTGGCTCAGCTTATCCCCAACCCCCACACGGCTACTTCAAAAGACAGAAGCCAAGGCCCAGATGGGGGTAAATCAAGTCCCGAGAGGGGGAACTAAATTTGGTGACACTGAAACCTATCTGAATTAGGAGCTAGGAGAGGGGCAGGGGACCCAGAGCTGCTGAAGAGACCAAAGCCCACTCAGAGCAGTAGCTGGAGGCCAGTCCCAGGCTGGGGATGAGGGCTGCTCACCCTGGCACTCATCGCAGAAGCCAGGTCCCCGCTTGCGGCAATGGCTGTGGAAGCTGCAGCCACAGTCCCGAGAGCAGCGGGGGGCAGGGGGGCCTGGGGCTGGTGTGGGTGGGGGCAGGTCGGATGTCCAGCCCAGGTCACACACACAGGTGAAGTCTGGCGGTCCACTGCACACCCCGTGGCCACAGTCCTCCAGGCACCTGAGGGGCCATAGCAAGGGTGGGGAGGGGGCCAGGCAGGCCCAGTGCTCCCAAGGCCCCATCATTTCAGCCCACCACAACCCCATCAAAGTCACTGTCTGTTTCCATGGTTCTGAGCTATGTGGGTGACCCTGTTTCCAAGGTAACTCCATCACATGTCGTCATGCCTGTCTCCATAGCAACCACATAGCACCACTGTGAAAACACCCTTTAAACTGGGTCCTCCTCCATCTCCACGGCATTGAAGGCGATGGCCTGCAGCCTAGGATTGACCTGTTTCCATGGTAACTAGGGGTACCATTGAGGACCCTATCACCTAAGGCGGACATAGTCTGCAAAGTAAAAACCCCAGGCTAATTGGAGATGCTGGTTCCATGGGAGGAAGCCCAGTGCCATGATGGCTTCCTCCCTTCCTCCTCACAGGCCCTCACCCACTCCCTGAGGCAACATCTCCATGGCAACCCCTGCCTCACTCACGTGCGGTTGCAGTGCGTGATGCCATCGCCCTGGTAGCCCCGCTGGCAGTGACACTCATAGCTGAGGGGTGTGTTCAGGCAGGTCGCCCGTGGGTGGCACCGGGCCAGGCCCAGGCGACACTCATCCACATCTGGACAGCGAGCATATGCCCAGCGGGCAGGGAGGGCGACGGGCAGCCCCAGACCCTCTCCGACCCACAGGGAGCAGTTACCCCCACTCAGGGGTCCTGAGAAGTCTCCCTGTAGGCACCTGTAGGAGAGGAGATTGAAGAAATGGGGGACAACACAAAAACAATGACAGGGTTTCAAAGGAGGCCAGTTAGAGGAAGAGACACAGAAATATGAACATGGAAAGAGAGACAGAAAAACCAAGAGCAGTGGCAGACAAAAAAGATTTAAAAGATAGAAGGGAGGGAAAGGGAGAAAGAGACAAAAACAGAAAGGCCAGGAGAGAGAAAGAAGGTGAGAGAAAACAAGTGCCAGAGACCAAGAAAAGGAGAACAAATGGAGAAAAAGCGGGGAAAGGGAGAAAAGCAGAGGAAGACGACGGGAAGGAAAAGGAAAAACAGCCACAGATGGGCAGCCCATAGGGCAGAGAAACAAGGCAGCTGCCAGAATGACCAATTACAGGGATGTGAGAACCAGGTGCCCCTGCCTGCGCCTAGACTAACCGTCCCAGAGTGGGGTTGTCCTCGTTGCCACACCAGCCACACTCATGGCTCTGTAGACACTCGTGACATGTCAGAAAGCCATCACAGCTCCTGCACCGCGGCTCTGAGTGCACGCTGTAGGGCCACAGGGGTGGAGGGTCAGAGCCTGGGTCCCTCCACCAGTGGGACCCTCCCTCTGTGATCCACACCCCTAGGCACCACACCTGTCATCCCAGCCGCGGCAGCCCCCATGCGGGTACCGGGCCAGGTAGGCAGCAAACAGGAAGCAGGTGTGAGTAGACTGGCACCAGGCACACTGGCTGGAGTTGGCTAGGCAGTCATTGCAGGTCAGGCGCCTGGGGACAGGGGACAAGGTGACTCCACATGGGCCCAGCCCAGCCCCCACGCACACCCACCTCCCACCAGCTCCCTGGACCCAGCCAGCTCACTGGCTACAGAGCGGGGGACACTCCTCTGGACTCTTCAGGGCACCCCGACCACGGCCCCGCCGGCTGCATGCTGCATCCCCTTTGCGGCTGGTACTCTGATGCCACTCACAGAAGGGGTCCTGGAGGGTGATTGGACAGAAGCAAAACCCCACTTGTCCCACTCTTTTTGGGAGTGCCCACCCACCACATGCTCAACAAGCAGCTGACTCCCTCACTGGCACACTGCAGAGACCACCCCCCAAGCCCACCTCCCTCCCTAGATGCCTGCCTCTCTGCTCCTCCTTCAGCCACAGACACCGTGGTTCTGCCTGCCGAGTACCCATCCCCTTCTTTGGGTAACAGCACCCCTTCTGTGTGACTCAGGTGGAGCTGATTCAAGCCTTAGGATCCAGAGATGGGCGAAGGACCACACTCCCTTCCTGCAATCTGGGTCATTTGTCTAAGGGCCTATGAAAGGTCCCAACAGAGCCAATGAAACTCAATTCTGGGACTTCTGTTGAACTACTGGATGGTGGTGGGGCAGGGCAGGAAACAGAGAGGCTCACTCCATTTGGGACTGAAAGCCCGGAGCCCTGGTGGCTTCCTTGCTACTGACAAGGAATAAACCCTCCCAGGAAATAAAAGGTTGACCACTGGAGGAAGAGGGATGCCTAACATTATTTAAACCACTGGGCCAGGGCACAGTGGCTCACACCTGTAATCTCAGCACCCTGGGAGGCCAAGGTGGGTAGATTGCCTGAGCTCATGGGCAGCCTGAGCCAGAGCAAGACCTCGTCTCTGAAAATGGCCAGACGTTGTGGTAGGCGCCTGTACTACCAGCTATTTGGGAGGCTGAGGCAAGAGAATTGCTTGAGTCCAAGAGTTTGAGGTTGCTGTGAACTATGATGTTATGCTACCAAGGGTGACAAAGTGGGACTCTGTCTCGAAAAAATTAAAAAATAAATAAATAAACCGCTGGACCAGGGGGCAGTGGCTCATGCCTTTAATCCTAGTACTCAGGGAGGCTAAGGCAGGGGTGGATTGCCTGAGATCAGGAGTTAGAGATCAACCTGAGCAAAAGCAAGATTCCCATCTCTACTAAGAATAGAAAAACTAGCTGGGCATTGGGGCAGGCGCCTGTAGTCCCAGCTGCTTGGGAAGGAGAGTTTAGTTGTATTTTCTGGCCCCTGCAGTAGGGAGAGTCCTGACCCTCAGGAACCTATCTCGCCAGGCCCATCTCCTCCGCTTCCCACCTGGTTCTTGCCTGCAGATCAAGGACAATAGCCCTGAATGTTCCTTCAGCCCCCCCACCAGGGAGCCCCTGGACTGCCCAGGCCAACTCCAAGGGACCATTCCCAGTCGCCTGCTCTGGCTACCTCCACCGGGGGCCCTCAGGCACCTGAGTGCAGGCGTGGCAGTCTCGATGCTCCTCACAGAGTGGACAGAGGGCAGGTACCAGCACCAACAAGGACCCACCAGCCCCATCATCCTCACAGTGGGTCCCACCCTGGCGCAGATGGCATGTAGCACTGGTCAGGCACCAGCCGCAGCCCTGGTCTGCCAAGCAGCCCAGGCAAGAGGAATAAGAGGTGCAGGCCGATGAACGGTAGGGCTCCAGGAAGAAGAAGGAGATCTCCTGTAGGAAGGACACATGAGGGTCAGGAGTCAAGGTTCAGGGTTATGGGTCAGAGTCTGAAGTGAACCAGAGGTAAGGTCTAGAGATGAGGTTGGGAATTCAGGCATGTAGAAAGCCAGGATTTAGGAACTCAGCAAAGAGGATCAGGGTCTGAGGGAGTCTAGAAATCACAGGTCAAAGTATGGATGGCAGAAGTCAGGGTCAGTAGGGTCAGGGGAGTCAGATGTCAACAAAGCTCAAAACATGGGATCAAGCAAGGTTCTAGAGCCAGAGGTTGTGGTCTAGAGGGTTCGAAGTGAGGTTCAGGCCAGCCATGGTGGCTCATACCTGTAATCCTAGCACTCTGGGAGGTCGAGGCGGGTGGATTGCTTGAGCTCAGGAGTTCAAGACCAGCCTGAGCAAGAGTAAGACCCTATCTCTACTAAAAATAGAAAAACTAGCTAGAGCACCTATAATTCAGCTACTCAGGAGGCTAAGGCAAGAGGACTGCTTGTGGCCAAGAGTTTGAGGTTGCTATGAGCTATGACACCATGGCGTTCTACCATGGGTAAGTCAAGGACTTAGAGGTCAGGATCCAGGGAGTTCAAATTGGGCCTAAGGTTCTGAAAGCCTAGGGAATCTGAGGTGAGGGCCAGGGATAGGTTGAGAGGCCAGATCCTGGGTACTCACACTGCCACCAGGCACTCCAGTCCGGTCCCACAGCAGAGTGAGCTCGCTGTGCCCAGGGCCTGCTGAGCCGTTGAGCTGGCCCCGGATCTCCACTGCGTATTTGTGGCCACGCCCAGGCAGTGGGAAGAGGGGAGCAGACCCTGGGCGTTGCAGCCGCCTTGTCTCCTTCTCCTGCTGAGCCACCCAGCGCCCCACCTCCTCCTGGGTAGGGGTGAGTGACACAAGGGGGCCTCAGACCCTTGAAACCTCCAAGAGCCCCAAACCCACCTCGACCAGAGCTCTTTAGGTCCCAAGAACCTCCAAGGTGGCTCAGTCCCACCCATTGTGACCCACCTCCTCCTCAGGAGACTCCCACACCTCAGGGAAGTCTGACTCAGACCTTCCTCACCTTCAACATTTCCTCCAAATTCCCTTTGCAAACGAAAACCCCAGTACCCTCCTTCTTCCCATGCCTATGATTTCTCCCTAGTCTTCCCCAGAACATTTAAATCACCACAGGTTCCCCGCACCACACCCCTAGCCCTGACGTTTACCATAACCACCCCCCGAAAGTCCCAAGCACTCTCACCATGTTATCTGTGTCAGGGCCACGGGCCATCCGGGCCAGGACATGTAGGCGCTGGGCCCGAGCCCACACGGCCACGTCCTCAGCCCCAGGACCAGCTGGCCCTCCCGGCAGCAGGGGGTGAATGAAGCCACGGTAGACCAGGGATACATCTGTCTCTGCGCTGGGTGTAAGGGTGATGGTCGTACTACGGACAATTGAGACCTGCGCCAACCAGGGATGGGGTGCACGTGTGAGTCCCTCTCTGGCCTGTCCCAAGTCTCCACGCCCTCCAGGCCACATCGGAGCCAGAAAAGACAGATCAACCCAACCTTCATACCTGTTTTACCCAATGAGAGACTGAGGCCAGGGGAAAGGGTTAGGTGACTTGCCAAAGGCCACTCTGGGAGAAGAGGAAGGACTCAATCAAATTCAGACAAACAAGGTTCCAGAATCCACCTCTGCCCCTGGCCTGGCCTCTGCCCACTTACATCTCACCTCAAAACTCCAGGACCTGACCCTTCACTATCTTCTTCCCCAAATCCCTACCTTTCTACCTAAGCCCTTCAAAGCCCAGATCCACAATCAAAGTGATGGGGTGGCTCATTGAGCAGGGCCAGCCAAAGGTGGCGGGTTCAAACCCAGCCTCGGCCGAACTGTAAAACAGAAAAATAGCCGGGCACTGTGGCAGGCACCTGTAGTCCCAGCTACTCGGGAGGCTGAGGCAAAAGAATTGCCTAAGCCCAGGAGTTGGAGGTTGCTGTGAGCTGTGTTACGCCAGGGCACTCTACTGAGGGCGATAAAGTGAGACTCTGTCTCTACAAAAAAAACAAAAAACAAAAAAACAATCAAAGTGATGGACATAGTAGACGATTTATTTTGCCAGTGTGTGATTTTGTAATAGCAAAAAACTGGAACTACCCGTGTTCATCAGTGGGAGGCTATTTAAATAAACCCCAGCACTACAGTGTTAGAATATAAATGGAATATTGCACAGTTATTAAAAAAAAAAAGAAAGAAAAAGAATGGGAGTGTTTCCCAAGTTGTGTTATAGGAAGCTTGCCAGGCTGTGTTAAGAAAAAAAGGAAGTGGTATTATAATATAGATAATATACTACTTCTTGCGTGCAAGGAAGAAAAATAGTAAAATGTCACATTTACTTGCACTCAAGTAGATAGGTTCTGGAAGGATATAAAAAAAACCCAAATGGATCTTCTGGGGAGGTATGGTGATCTTAAATTAGGGCGGTCCCAGGGCCAGATAATTCTGGGTCACTAGAGGGGTGAGGAGTGGGGTAGATGGGAGAGATTTGTCAATCAGAACTTTTTATATCATGTGAATATATTGCCTATTTTAAAAATCAATAAAGGGCCACTATGGAAACACTTTGGACGTTTCTCAGTAAGTTAAATATGGAAATACTATATAACCCAGCAATTCTTCTCTTAGGTATATATACCCATCAAGAAGTGAAAACAGGTGTTTAGGCCAGGCGAGGCAGTTCATGCTTATAATGCTAGCACTCTGGGAGCCAGAGATGGGAGGATCATTTGAAATAAGGAGTTCAAGACCAACCTGAACAACACAGTGAGACCCCATCTCTACAAAAACAGAAAACATTAGCCTTTGGCCAAGTGCAGTGACTCCCACCTGTAATCCTAGAACTATGGGAGGGTAAGGAGAGAGGACTGTTTGAGCTTAGGAGTTCAAAATCAGCCTGAGCCAAGGGTGAGACCCAGTCTCCACTAAAAATAGAAAAACTAGCCAGGCATTATAGTAGGTGCCTGCCATCACAACTACTAGGGAGACTGAAGCAGGAGGATTACCTGAGCCCAAGAGTCTGAAGTTGTAAGCTATACTAATGCCATAGCACTCTATCCTGGGCCACAGAGTGAGACCCTGTCTCAAAAAAAAAAAAAAAAAAAATTAGCTGGGCATGGTGGCATATACCAGTTACTAGGGAGGCTGAGGCAGGAGGATCACTTGAGTGTGGAAATTTGAAGTAGCTGTGAGCTAAGATGATGCCACTACTCTCTAGCCTGGGTGACAGAGCAGGACCCTGTTTCAGAAAAACAAAAGCAAATTTAAAAATAGGTGTTCAAACAAAAACCTGTACACAAATGTTCATAGCAGCACTTTTCACCACAGCCAAAAGTCCGCCAGCGGATGAATGGGGTAGACCTATACAAGGGATATTATTTAACCATAAAAAGAGCTCCCTGTGAATGAAGTTACAACATGGATGAGCCTTGAAGATGTTTGCTAAGTGAGAAAGAACTCAGACACTAAAGACACATATTGTATGACCTGACTGGTACACTGGATATACTCAGTATATCCAGAGCTGGCAAATCTGGAGACAGACATCAGATGGGTGGTTACCAGGGATGGGGAAAGGGGAGTGGAGATGACACTAAATGAGCCCAGGCTTTTTTTTGAGACAGAGCCTTAAGCTGTCACCCTGGAGAGAGTGCCGTGGCATCACAGCTCACAGCCACCTCCAATTCCTGGGCTCAAGCGAGTTTCTTGCCTCTGTCTCCCAAGTAGCTGGGACTACAGGCGCCCGCCATAACACCCGGCCATTTTTTGGTTGCAGCTGTCACTGTTGTTTGGCGGGCCCGGGCTGGATTCGAACCCTCCAGCTTAGGTGTACGTGGCTGGCGCCTTAGCCCGTTGAGCCACAGGCGCCGAGCCGAGCCCAGGTTTCTTTTTGGGGTGATGAAATGTTCTGTAACTAGACAGTGGTAATGGCTGTGCAATATTATCAATATGTTAAGTATCACTAATGGTAAATTTTATGTATATTTTACCACAATACAAAAATGCTTTAAGTCCATAAAGAAACTTAGACCCTGGCTTGGCACCTGTAGCTCAAGTGGCTAAGGCACCAGCCACATACGCCAGAGCTGGCGAGTTCAAATCCAGCCCAGTCTGCCAAACAACAATGACAGCTACAGCCAAAAAATAGCCAGGCATTGTGGCGGGCGCCTGTAATCCCAGCTTCTTGGGAGGCTGAGGCAAGAGAAATGCTTAAGCCCAAGAGTTGGAGGTTGCTGTGAGCTGTAACGCCATGCCACTCTACCCAGGGCGACAGCTTGAGACTCTGTCTCAAAAAAAAAAAAAGAAAAGAAAAGAAAGAAAAAAACTTAGACCCTTGAATGTAAAGGTTTTTGGGAGGTACCAAGAGTGACATAGATCTACTTGGAGAAAAAAAACCGTAGGACCAGGGCCACCAACACTCCACAGCAGGCCCCATCTCCTGGCTTCCCACCTTGTCAGGCTGGGAAGTGTTGGGCGGCTGCTGGAAGGTGAGCAGGTGCAGGCCAGGCAAGAAGCTCTGGGTGACGCAGGCCTCCAGCGATGTGACAAAGACGGGCACAGGCCCCCACCAGCCCACAGTGCCTGAGATCTGCTCCCCTCGGCAGCGGGCCTGCTCTGAGAGGACAAAGGGCAAGAGATTGGGGAAGGTCAGTGTGGGGTACTCTGCCACCCCTCCCCTACTGCCACTGGACACTCACCAGGCCGAGGCAAGCAGCTCTCATTGTGCACACACCAGCCCAGGGCGCCAGGCCCCCGGGGAGGGGCCGTAGGGCTGCTGAAGGCCAGGCATGCCTGGCAGTCACCCAGGAGGCGGCCCAGGCCCAGACAGCTGGCGGCTGGACACTGCAAGGAGGGCAGGGAACAGGGCTTATTGTCCACAGGGACTCAAGGGATCTGGGAAGGGCTATGGACACAGGGTCCCTGGGGGTAAGCGGTTAGGAAAGTAGAGAACAGAGAGTTGAAAGCAGTGTTAGAATGTAGGGGGGGGGCGTCAAAAGGTCAGAGGTGGGGTAAATGCAAGGGACAAGGTCACAAACTGCAAAGTATTGGGAGAGTGGGTTCAGGAGTCAGCAGCCAGGAGTCAGGAATGGTGGTCTCAGGGGTAAAAACATTAGGGGAAAGTTCCTGTCCACTTGGTTTAGGAAATACTGAGGGCAGGCCTCTGTGCTAGGGACAGAGGGTCAGGACAGTCACTCACAGCCCCAGAGGGGGTCCCAGGAGGGGGTGCAGCTTGGCAGGCTCCCCGACACCAACTGCATTCAGGGTCTCGGGAACAGACACTGTGGTCTGTGTACATGGAGCAGTAGTCCAGGTGGTACTGCAGGGAGACGAAGGGACAAAGAGGAAGCTGCTCCAACCTGGTCCTGCCTCCCAAGCCCTCACTGATTTTAGTTAACCCAAAGGACCCTGACTACTCGGCAACTGGAGAGTCCCCATCTGTTTCTTCCCTACCCTCAGGGATCTTCTACCTCCTCTTCCCCTACCCCCAGGGACCTCTTTCCCTCCTCATGGCCCTAGGAACCATCTCCCAGCTTTCTCCCTCCCCTGTGGAATCTATGCTACCTCCTCCCCCAACCACCCTTTCTCTACCATCCCAGTGCTCACATCAGGGGCAGGTGCCTGGAACACGAAGGGGGGCACCTTGTAGGCCATCAAGTCCCCGCGGGGCCGGCCGCTGTACCCGCCAGCCACCAACAGGACACTGCCACCAAGCACCGCTGCTACATGTGAGTACCGACCACTGGGTGGCGCTGCTCGACCTAGGTGAATACAACCCCCACCCCCAGAAACATTAGACTCCCAACCCCCACCACCACATCCTTGGCTCCCCTGCCCAGGGAGCTACCCCCGATTCTCCAAAGCCTCAGCCCAAACTTCTAGTTGCTGCTCAAAACCCTCATGCCCAAAGAAACTCTCCCAGCCTGGCCCTCCACTAGCCTAGTGGTAATTCTCTCACCTCTCTGACTTCCCGCAGCCTACTCAAACCATCTTGCAGACAGAGCATGATCTTTGGATTCAGAAAGACCTGGTTATAAATCCTGTGTCTATCACCTACTTGGGTTCAAATCACCAATCAACAACTGATCAGCCGTATGGCCTTGGGCAGGAGACTGAACTTCTCTGCACCTTGGTTTCCTCTTCCATAAATGGAACCATTATCCCACCCTCTAGGAGCTGGGAGGGCTGGAGAAGAATCTGCTGAGCCCTCAATAGGCTGCCTAGGTCTCCCGATTTTTGTCTAGCGCCAACCTGTCTTATGGTGACAGCCTGATCCTCCTGTGGAAAACCACCCTCTCCAACCCCACAGTCCCTAAGGTTCAAGTATAGTTGTCCCTGCCTCAGGCAGAAGTGGGGCCTTAGCCCAGGCCTATCAGTTTCAGCGATTAGCTCAGGATAAGTACACTACCCAATTTATACAATTCATGGGGAAAAGGCACTCTCTTCTCTCTGGGCATTTTAAGGTGGTAAGATATAATCCAAGAGCTCCTTATGACCACCTATAAAAGGCAAACCTGCTAGAGACTAAAGTAAACCCAGCTGAGAACTAGAGAGAGAAATGGTTGATGACATCACATGAGTATCTGGATCAAGCCCTGCCTGACGCCAGCCCCTGTAATTTTCACTCAAATGAGCCAAGAAATTCTCCTTTTTGCTTAAGCCATTTGGGTTGGTTTTCTGTCACTTACAGCCAAAAGTCTTGACTGACAGATAACTGGTCAGTGAATAGTGACTTCCCAACCTCTTACTAACCTACAGGCTCTCTAAGCACATGGGACTTGGCCCAAGGAATCATACATTGTGAAGGAGGAAAAGGCCTCCAGAAACCTCACACTGGTGCTGAGCACGGTGGCTCACGCCTATAATCCCAGCCCTCTGAGAGGCCAAGGTCAGTAGATTGTCTGAGCTCAGGAGTTTGAGACCAGCCTAAACAAGAGTGAGATCCCCATCTCTAAAAACAGTTGGGGCCGGTGGGTGCCTGTAGTCCCAGCTACTTAGGAGGCTGAAGCAAGAGAATTGCTTGAGCCTTAGAGTTTGAGGTTGCTGTGAGCTATGATGCCACAGTACTCTACCAAGGGCGACAAAATGAGACTCTGTCTCAAAAGAAAAAAAAAAAAGAAAGAAAGAAACCCCACACTGTTCCCTGTCATCCACCAGGGCTCAGTGAAGGGGCTCCCAGGAAGGACTGGGATAGTCAGAGCATACCTTTAACAGAAGCCTCAAATGCCAGGCCTAGGCTTTATTACTAACGTTTACTTGGTTCCATTGGGATCCTTCCTCCCTCCTACCCCTTAAATGTTAATGTTCCTTTCTTATGCCTGTCCCCTCTCTCTTCTTTTCAGGGAGAAGTCCACAGCCTCCTGAAATAACATGGTCAGCTTGCGGATACAAGTATCTTTGGAAGAGAAGGCCTGTGGCTTTCCTCATTCTCAAAGCAGTCTATGATCTAATGAGTGCGAAAGGTCTCTCCACACTGCCTCTGGCAAGCTCTCTGGCCCTGCAGAGGGACCCTCATTGCCATGAGAAAGAATGTGTCAGGCCATTTCCTGTGGCATCATCCTTCAGTATCACCTCAGTTTGCTCTCACAATGCCCACAGGCATGTTACATAATCCTCCTTTTACAGATGAGGAAACTGAGGCACAAAGAGATTAAGTGATGATGGTTTTATTTATTTATTTTTTATTTATTTATTTTATAGAGACAGAGTCTCACTTTATTGCCCTGTGTAGAATGCTGTGGAGTCACACAGCTCACAGCAACCTCCAACTCCTGGGCTTAGGTGATTCTCTTGCCTCAGCCTCCCAAGTAGATGGGACTACAGGCACCCGCCGCAACACCCAGATTTTTTTTGTTGCAATTTGGCTGGGGCTGGGTTTGAACCTGCCACCCTCACTATATGGGGCCACCGCCCTACTCATTGAGCCACAGGTGCCACCCTGGTTTTATTTGATTTATTTATTTTTTGAGACAGTCTCACTTATTAACCCTCGGTAGAGTGCCGTGGCATCACAGATCACAGCAACCTCCAACTCCTTGGGCATAGGTGATTCTCTTGCCTCAGCCTCCCAAGTAGCTGGGACCACAGGCACCCGCCACAACGCCCAGATATTTTTTTGTTGCAGTTTGGCCAGAGCTGGGTTTGAACCCACCACCCCTCAGTATGTGGGCCTGGCGCCCTACTCACTGAGCCACAGACACCTCCTATTTTTTTTTTTTTTTTAGGCTAGTCAAGTGAAGCACTGGGAGTGGAGAAGGAACAAAGGAATCTGCAACTGATAGTGATCAATTAGTTGTAAACACCACTGCACTCGGACCAGCTGTGATGATGGTTTTTATATAGGTGGTTGTTTGCTGCCAGTCATCCTGGTTCTGCCATTTCCCACTATGACCTCAAAAAAGTTGCTATTTCTTAGGCATTTCCCTGAGGCAAATGGAAACTGGCAAAGCCTGGAATGGAACCTAGATCTAATATCTCCAAAACTGCCTCCCATCCCATCCCAGGCTTGCCTCCTGAGGCTGGTTCTACCAGGGTGTCTGGCTCACCCCAACAAGGACCAAGGTGGCTAGAGTCTAGATTCACTGCCAGAGGAGGTGGGTCCCTCAGGGAAAGAGAGGGACCACTCACCCTCAGGAGTTCCTGGGGGGGCAAGTTCGGCCCCAGACACCCACTGATGGCAGCCAAGGTGGTAGAAGAAGATGCCATCTTCATAGCACTTTTCCTCCTGGTAATGGGTATGCACATTTCCCCCTGGGAAAGGAGGAAAAAGGCACAGCTGGCAAGCCTGGGGTAGAGTCACCCACAGAGGGAGACTCAGCTCAGGTTTGACTCAGGGCCCTTACAGGCAGGCAGCGGGATAGGGAGCAGTTACCATAGACCACCATGTAGTTGCCCAGGACACTGGCCGTGTGGAAGGCACGCTCCCTTGGGCCCTGAAGTCCATCCCTTCCCTTCAGTGTTGTCCACACCCGCCGATCTACATGGAATAGCTCGGTGGAGTTCACCCGCACAGAAAACCTACAGGAGAAGGGACAGGGCAGGGGCTTGGGGTAGGAACGGTCTCTCTCCATTCTCTGGGCACTTTATTGTGTGATCACCCAGAGCTGAGATTGGCTGTGACTGGGTCTATGTCTCCTCTGATGTAGAAGTTTCCTGTGGATAGGACCCAGGATTCATCTCTGGGTTATCTACATAACCAGTCTAGCAAGGGCTAAACACCAAACAAGGGTTTGTTGAATGGATAGATGGATGGGAGTGCAGGAGGAAAGCAACTGACTAAGAGATTGAATAAAAGATCAGAGAATGTGTGAGTGGGTAAGTGAATGGAGAATAAATGAAACAAAGGAGTGATTGAATCACCACACAAGTCTGTTAGTGGGCAAAGACCTCTAAAGACTAAAGGCCCATGGTTTTATAGAGCAGGAGTTGTGGGCAGGTCACTTACCGGGCAGTGGAAGGCCGGTGTCCGCCATGGACCAGCAGGGCACGGGAGGGAGCATGGAACACCATGGAGTGGCCAGTGGCAGCAGGAGGCCGCCCACCTGCTGGAATCACCTGCTCCCAATATCCCCCATTGGGGCTGTCGAGGCGGAAACGGAAGAGGCCAGAGGAGAAGAGGTCATGCTGAGTGCGGCCACCAGACACGTAGAGCCAGATGTCATCCACCAGGGCAGCTGCATGACCTGCCAGGCCTGGAGGCCCCCAGGAGCTAGAGGCAGGTGGTGCCAGAAGCTCCCAGTGGCCCCTATCCAGCGGGTTAAAGGCCCACACGTCATTGGTAAGTGAGCCATCAGCCAGCTCACCACCCATGAGCACGAGGGAGCCGGCCCAGGCCACAGCCACATGGGAGTGACGAGCAGCCTGTGAAGAAGAGACAAGGAGATAAAGATGGAAAGGGAAAGAGATGGGGGCACAGAGAGAGAGCCAGAGCCAGGCACAGACAGGGACATATAAAGAGACAGTGAGATAGAGACAGACAACAAGGCTCGGCCCCGGTAGCATAGTGGTTACGGTGCCCACCACATACACCTAAGGTGGCGGGTTCGAACCCAACCCGGGCCAGCTAAACAACTGCTAAACAACTGCAACAAAAAATAGCCGGGCATTGTGGTGGGTGCCTGTAGTCCCAGCTACTTGGGAAACTGAGGCAGGAGAATCACTTATGCCCAAAAGTTTGAGGTTGCTGTGAGCTGTGTCGCTATGGCACTCTACAGAGGGTGACATAGTGAGACTCTGTCTCCGAAAAAAAAAAAAAAGAGAGAGAGACAACAAGCAAGACAGAGACAGGCAAAGAGAGAAAAGAAGAGGAAGACACAGAAAGACAGAGACATCTGAACAGAAACAGAGGTGAAACAGAAACACAGTAAGAGAAGGAAGAGGCAGGGAGACAGAATCACAAGGAGAAATGACAGAGAAAAGCAGGAGAGAAACAGACCCAAAGAGACCCCATGTAGAGACCAAAAGTCAGATGGACAAAAATGGAGAGATGGATAGAGAGCGACAAGGATAAAATATAGAAAGAGATAAAGGAAGTGGAGGAAGACAAAGGGAAATCAGACAGAGAAAAGGCAAACACAAGGAGAAGTAGGTTTCTGTATCAAGCTGTGAAGGCAGGAGGAGTCTGGGGTGAGAGGGCAGTCTAGGGGTCCTGTCTAGGTCTGAGAGGACAGGTTCCTCTAGCCAGGGCACAGGAGGGGTCCATACCGGGGCAGGTCTCAGGTCCCAGCTCTCCCAGGTGTTGGTTGAGAAGTTGTACAGGACGAGGTCACCCAGTGCATTGTTGAGGTTCTGGCCTGTGGAAGGGGATGGTCTCAAGCCCTAGCCACAGATTTCCAGGTCCCCAGACCCCAGACACTCACCCTATCTGCTCACCTCCAAAAACAGCCAGCAGCCCTGGTGGGGACAGGAAGGCACCAGCTGCCCCAATACGGGCAGAGAAGGCAGGGTCCCCAGCACTCACGTTGTGCCACCAGCCAGCCCCCTGGTTCTCCCACAGGTGCAGGTCACAGGCACGTCCCAGGAAACCAGGCTCA
Organism: Perodicticus potto; assembly: GCA_963574655.1. NCBI lineage: Eukaryota > Metazoa > Chordata > Mammalia > Primates > Lorisidae > Perodicticus > Perodicticus potto. Next base: position 24,773 of record CAUYRH010120907.1, on the reverse strand, counting down.
CAGCGGCATGGTCCCAGGGGCTAAGGGGAAGGGAATATAAAGGCAGAAACAGAGAGAGAGAAAAGGCCAGAAAGATGAGAAAGAGAAAAACAGAGCCAAAGTGAGACAGAGAAAAGAGGATACAGCCAAACAGACAGTGAAAAAGAGAAACAGGGGACACAAAGACACAACCAGAGGGAGGCAGAGAGGTAGAAAAAAAAGGACAGACCAACAGAAAAAGGAAAGACTCGGAGAGAAAAATGAGAACAGATAGAAAGAAGACAGGTCGGAGAAGAGACAGTCAGTGAGACCAAAGTTCAGCCTGGGCCAAAAGAGCTCAGACTAAGGGAGGTCAAGACAAGAAGGGCTCCAAGCGTGATGTAGATCCAAAGCTAGATGTGTACAGCTTAGATGCAAGGTTAGTGGTGAAATGTGGGAAGTCATGGCAGGGAGCCCAAGGCCACACAGAGTGGTACGGTAGGAGGAAGGAGTTGGGCCTGGAAGAGGAAGGAGGGTGACGCCCACAGTGACAGTGAAGTGTATATGAGGGCAGGATGGGCTACAGGCTGGAGTAGTCAGTGGGATTAGGACTTGGAAGAGGAAGGGAGAGAGTATCCTGGGAGAGTGTGGGGAGAGTTTCATGCTGGAGGTGGTCGGATCTAGGAGAGGAGTACAGTGTGTATGGTCACAGATCAAGGCCCCAGGGGGACAATGGTGGGGACAAGCTCACCGAGGCGCAGGTGCCGTGGCTGCCACAGTAGGCTGAGCACTCCTGCAGACTGCAGTCGGGACCGCCCCAGCCCGGTTCACAGGTGCACACACCCGGAGGCCGGCACTGCCCATGGCCTTGGCAGCCACCCGGGCACAGGGAGAAGCGGAAGGAGGCATTAAAGCCCAGCAGGTTGTAGTTGGCATCACTGAAGAGGTGCAGCAGCATCTGTAGCACAGGGTGGGCTGGGCTCTGGGGACTGGACTAGGAGGGTACTTCACTCCCGCCCCATCCTGGGGACCCACCACCCCACATCCTTTCTTTCTCTCTCACCATCTTCCTTTGTCCCTGTGTGTCTCTTATGCCCTCTTGCTAGCTCCCTGTCCCTCCCCTTCTTTTTCATCTCCCTCCATATATCTATCCTTCTCTCTCCCATACCTCTCCTGGATCCTCCGGCCACACCCCAGCAGCCCCTGTCTCTACTAACCTTGCCTGAGGAAGCCTCAATGGGTGGAGGCCGGGTGCTCCCACTCAGACTGGCAAGAAGTGGTCCTCGTGGGGAGTCACCATCATACACAAACAGGTAGTCATATGTGCATTCCGTATCCAGGAAAAGGAAGTCTAGCAGGATCCGGTGCTGGGGGCTTGGGGCTGGGAGGTGAGCACAGAGGGGCCAGGTTCAAAAGCAGACCTGCTCCCCAAGCCTCTATGCAGCCAACCCACAAATACCAGACCCTGCTCCTGGTGAAACTGAGGGGTGCTCAAAGATGGGTAAGACTTGGGCTCTGCCTTGGAGAGACTCCTGGTCTTATAATTCAGGGAAGTCAGAGCTGTGACAGTCAGAGGGACAGGAGCCCAGAGAAGGAATTATAGTATCCGCCCTAGAAAGGTCTCCTAAAATCAGGCTGAACATCTGCTTCAGCTCAGATGGGAAAATAAAGTGCAGAGACAGGAAACCGCATCCCCATGGTCACATAGAGCAGCCAACACATTGTTCCCAAGGTCTCATTCTTCCTGTCTCTGCTTAAGCTTCAGACATGCCCAGGCTAGAGGATCAGGGCCCAGGCCCTGACAGAGAAGTATACTCCCAACTCCCAGTGAGGAAAAGGACTCCATGAGAGTCCCCTATTTTCAGGTGAACAGAGTTCTAAGAGAAGAGTTCTTCGTCTTCCCCCTGAACAAAGGCCTAATCCTGGAGCATCATAGTTCCCCTCTATCCCAAGAGTTTCATCTCTGTTTCTTGTGGTGGCTACGGGCACAGGGTAGGAAGCCAGACTGCCCAGGCTCAAATTCTGATTCTGCCACTGAATAGCTACTAGCTGTGTGACCTTAGACAAATAACTTACTCTTTCTGGATCTGTTTTCTCATCTTTAAAGTGGGGGGATATACTGTGGTAGATTCAAACCTGTAGGCTGCTTCTCCCACAGAAAGGTGAGAGCTAATTCTCTGCCCTTCACATCTAGTAAGAATCTTAGTGATTTGCTTGACCAATAAAGAATAGCAAGCTTGGTGCCCATAGCACAGTGGTTACACTGCCAGCCACGTACACTGAGGGCTGGCGGGTTCGAACCCGGCCCAGGCCAGTTAAACAACAATGACAACTGCAACCAAAAATAGCCGGGCACTGTGGAGGGCGCCTGTAGTCCCAGCTACTTTGGCAGGCTGAGGCAAGAGAATCGCTTAAGCCCAAGAGTTTGAGGTTGCTGTTAGCTATGATGCCACAAAGTGAGACTCTGTCTCAAAAAAAAAATTAAAATTAAAATTAAAAAAAAAATAAAGAACAGCAGAGGCTGGGTGCGGTGGCTCATGCTGGTAATCTCAGCACTTTGGGAGGCTGAGGCAGGGTAATGGCTTGAGGCCAGGAGTTGAGAGCACTCCTGCAGACTGTAGCCTGAGCAACATAGCTAAACCATGTCTCTATGAAAAATTTTTAAAAAAAGAGAGAGAGAGAAGTGATGCTGTGGAACCTCCAAGGCTAGGTCATAAGAAGCCTTGCAGTTTTCACCTGGGCTTCATAGAATGCTCCTTCTCAGAATACAGCTGTCACACTATGAAAAGCCTAAGCCACAAGAAGAGGCCACCCATAGGCATTGAAGCCGACAGCCTGAGTTGAGCTGCCAGCTGCCAGCCAGCATCAACTGCCAGCCCTGGAGGGACCTTCCTGAACATCTAGCCCAGGTGAACATTCAGATGATTGCAGCCCCACCTGACATTCTGATTGTGACCATGTAAGAGGCAATAATGCGGGTCGGCACCTGTGGCTCAACAGGCTAAGGCACCAGCCACGTACAACTGAGCTGGCAAGTTCGAATCCAGCCCGGTCTGCCAAACAAAAATGACGGTGCAACCAAAAAATGGCCGGGCATTGTGGCGGGCGCCTATAGTCCCAGACACTTGGGAGGCAGAGGCAGGAGACTCGCTTGAACCCAGGAATTGGAGGTTGCTGTGAGCTGTGAAGCCACAGCACTCTATCCAGGGTGACAGCTTGAGGCTCTGTCTCAAAAAAAAAAGAGGCAATAATGTACATAACATGCATGCAATAGGGCTTAGTCAGTGCCACTACCCCTGAAGCTGTCACTTATCTTTGTTTGTTTGTTTGTTTTGAAACACAGTTTCACTCTGTCATTCGGGCTAGAGAGCTAGAGTACCAGGGCCTCTCAGCCTAGCTCACAGCAACCTTGAACTTTTGGGCTCAACTCAAGCGATCCTCCTGCCTCAGCCCCCTGAGAGCTGGGACTACAAGCGACTGCCACAACATTAGTAGAGACAGGGTCTTACTTTGGTCAGGCTGGTCTTGAACTCCCGACCTGAAGCAATCTTCCCACCTCAGCCTCATAGAGTGCTAGGATTACTAGCATAAGCAACCACACCTGGCCACTGTTCTTGTTCTCTGCCAGGTCCTGGTTCAAGAATGTTCTCTGGATACCACCTCCCACACTAGGGGTCTCCATGGGACCACTTTGGGCAGCTCAGGTGAACCCTCTAGGCTACAGAAACTAGGAGTCCTGATTCCAGCTCTGTCCCTGACCTGCTGGAGTACCCTCGGCCAGCCTCATCGTCTACAACCCTCAGTTTACTCATCTGAATCCTGAAGATACTCATCCACCACTAACAATGAGTGTGAGATCTTAGGCCAGTTCCATGGGCCCTCTCAGCCTCAGCTTCCTTGACTAGAAAATGGGGATAATTTTCCCCACCAAGGCTGGTGTGAACATTCAACCAGATGTTTACTCTAACCCGTCACCCCATAGCCAGGGTGCTCAATAACATGTCCTGCCCAGGCCTCATCCTCTCCCACCAAGACCATTGATCCCGCCTACTTTTTGGCCTCCTGGCCTCCAGTCTTGCCCTAACATGGGTCTTTGAGGGATCTCCCCAAGTCAACTTCTGGCCCTGTCCCTCCCCTGCTCAAAAGCACTACATGGCTCCCCACCCTAAAGAAAGTAAAGCTCCCTAACCTGGTGTTTAAAACCTGACCTTGTCTTATAGCACTCCACTGCTGGCAGGTCTATCAGGAGCTGGGCATTTACACAAGCTTTTCCCTCCATCTGCAACACATTTTTCCTTCCAATCAGCTAAGTTCCACTCTTCTCCCTCCCCTTGGCTGGGTTAGGAGCCCCTCTACTGGTTTCTCATATCCCATAACAACTTTCATTCATTGGGCTAGGACCATCTAAGTCCAGGTCTGCCTTCCCTGCAGCCTACAAGGCCCACAGGGCAGGGCCTGGACCTGGGCCTAATTCCCTCCCCAACATTGGCCAGGCCAAGGTCTGGTGCTGAGGAAGGACTCAGGAAATACTGAATGATGAAATGAAGAAGTGCACAAAAGTAAGAATACTGAACTGGCAGCTCTCCCTCAGGCTGTGCCCAGAGCTCCCAGCACACTGCACACAAATCCCCACGCGTGGGGAATGCAGAGATCCATTTGGCCAGACCAGAGAACCAGACCTCCCAGAGTCTTACCAGCCTCAACTAAACTATACAGCTCTGTTCCTGGAATCACAACAAGTACATCTTTGTCAAGTGCTTGCCGGAGGCCGGCTCACCATCTGCCTTCCCCAAGTTCCTCCCTAAGTTCAAGGTCTCCTGTTTCCACTCAACCCCCACACCATTCCAGATAGAAATCTGATCCCAAACCACCACACCTCAAAAGCAGGATGCCTCTTATTCATGAGGATGTAATGAAGTCTAGGCCCAGATAAAATGTGAACGTGGTATAAAAGTAAGTGGATTGGTTGCTTATTTTTTAATGGATGGAAGAAGATGTAGGTTTTTTTTTTTTTTTTTTTTTTTTTTTAGTCAGAGCCAAAAGCTGTCACCCTGGATAGAGTGCTGTGGCATCACAGCTCACAGCAACCTCCAATTCCTGGGCTTAAGCGAGTCTCCTGTCTCCGCCTCCCCAGTAGCTGGGACCACAGGCGCCCGCCACAACGCCCAGCCATTTTCGGTTGCAGCCGTCATTGTTGTTTGGCGTGCCCGGGCAGGATTCGAACCCGTCAGCTCAGGTGTACGTGGCTGGCGCCCTAACCCGTTGAGCCACAGGCGCTGAGCCAAGATGTAGGTTCTTAAAGGTGACAGGCATTGGGAAAGACAAGAGATGAAGAGAGATGTTGGGAGGTTTCCCAGACTCTTCCTGCATCCCAGCATCCAGCCAGTTGGTCCCCATGTCTCACTGGTGAAACTCCACAAACATCCTTCTGCACTCTCCAACCCTCTCAGCCCCTTTAACCCCTGCCCTAGCTCAGAACTCATCCTCTCCTTTGAGAAGCTCACCAAGTCTCCAGTCTGCCCTCTACCCAGCCTGAAAGCAATGCCCTACTCCTGCTCAAAATCCTTCTGTGGCTCCCTCATCAACTCCAGAATAAAGGCTAAGATGCTCACTATGATATTCAAAGTCCTTCTCCCTGGGCTTTTGGCTCCCTCTTCGCCTCCCAGTCAATTGTGCAGTCACACCTAGACATGGAGACACACCAGCTTCCCTCATGTCTTTACGAAAGCTATTTGTTCTCTTTTTCCACATAGTAAACTCCTATGCATACTTCAGAACCCTGCTTCAGTGGCTCCTCCTCTATGCCTTCCAGCAGGTCCTCTCACTCCCGTAGGCCCATCCACCTAGTCCCAGCACATTCCTGTCTCAATGCTGAGCACTGTCTCAGTGTGAACACTGGGGGCTGAATGTCTGTGTCCAGCCCCATCATTCCCAACCAGCCTGGGACACTTCAAGGCCAAAGAAATGATTTATACCCTTCCCCTCTCTGTTCTCACAACCCCCAGCCTAACAGGAATAGCCCCCAAGCTGGGGACAGCTAGACACACTCACCACAGGAAACATGTCTTCATCCATACCCTACACAACAGCCAGAAAGATCTTAAAACATAAATCACATCAGGTGTGGTGGCTGATGCCTGTAATCCTAGCACTCTGGGAGGCAAAGGCAGGTGGATTAATTAGTTGAGCTCAGGAGTTCAAGACCAGTCTGAGCCAGAGCGAAACCCCATCTCTATTAAAAATAGAAAAACTAGCCAGGCATAGTGGCACATACCTGTGGTCCCAGCTACTCAGAAGCTGAGGCAAAAGGATTACTCAAGCCCAAGAGTTTGAGTTTGCTGTGAACTACAATGCCACGTCACTCTACTCAGGGCAACAGAGTGTATAACTCGGTCTCAAAAAACAACAACAACAAACCATAAATGAGATCATATTCTCCCCTGCACAAAACCCTGGCATAGCTCCCCAGTGCCCCCAGATAAAGATCAAGCTCCACAACCTGCTAAGGGAGGCCCTGTATGATCTAGGCTCTGTCACACCTCTGGCCTTTGCCCATGACCTCTCCTGTCTGGGGAACTCCAACCTCTTTTTAGGGGCCGGCTCCTACATCCACTGCTCTGTGAGCCCTTCCTGGACTTCTCCAGCCACTGCCACTGGACTTCCCTTCCATCTGCCTACTGCCCACAGGGTACAACACCAAATAACAAAGTCCTACTCTCTCTGGCTCCTTTGCAGCCTCTGGCTCACTGGTTGTCTTCTTGTATTCTGTTTTAGCTCACTGGATTTCAAGTTCCTCACAAGCATCATGCTCTCCTGCTCCCAGGACTGTGTGTGGGTTGTTCTCCTTGTCTAGAATGCCCTTCTGCTGGCTTCTGCACATGCCTCTGGTCTCAGCTAGACCCCAGGCCAAGTCAGATGTCCTCTCTGGGCTACCTCCCTCCCTTGCGAGTGGATTTGTCTCTTATGGGCTCGGAGCCCGTAAGGTAGAGCTGGGGTCTTTGCACAAACTGTTCCCTCTTTCTGGAATGCTCTTCCTCCCACTCCTGACTGAGTCCCATTGGTCCTTCCTATCTCAGCTCAGACATCTCCTCCCCTAAGATGCCTCCCTGCCGTCCCCTGCACCCAGGTCAGGCACTTCAGCTGGGCTCTCCCAGGCTTGTAGTGTACCTCTATCAAGACTATTCTGGGTTGTCATTGTTAACGTGTTTGTCTTTACCATTGGAATCGCAGCCTGAAGTCATCAGGGATTGCTGGGGCTGTCTTGGTCTGTTATGTCCCATGTGGCACATGAATACCTACAAAAAAATCTTTTTTCTTTTCTTTCTTTTTTTTTTTTTTTAATGAGACAGAGTCTTACTCTGTTGCCCAGGCCTAGAGTGCTGTGGCAACAGCCTAGCTCACAGTGACCTCACATTTCTGAGCTCAAGCAATCCTCCTGCCTCAGCCTCCCAAATAGCTGGGACTATAGGCACTCACCACAATGCCCAGCTAATTTTTCTATTTTTAGTAGAGACAGGGTCTCGCTCTTGCTCAGGCTGGTCTCCAAATGCTGAGCTCAATCCTCCCACGTCGGCCTCTAAGAGAGCTAGGATTACTGGCATGAGCCATGGGGCCCAGTCCAAACAAGGCTTTTATTGAAGTACATTTAAGGCAACAACAACGATCCTAATACTACTTACTGATGTTTACTATGTACCATGAGTCAGGCATGTTAAATTCCTGTCTCATTTAATTCCAACAACATGGTGAGGGGAGTACCATTGTTATCCCCACTTGGAAGCCACTTGACAGTCACAAAGCCAGTAAGAAGTACAGTGATATTCAAAGCCAGGTGATTGGACTCAGAGTCTGAGTTTTTAACACTTACTCAGAAGACCCCTACTTATGCTTGTGGCTTCTAACTGTCCCTCTGGGTCTGGGTGCATCTCCCCGCACCAGACTTCCAGTGCAGGGCCCAGGTTGGCTGAAACCCTGGGTGTCCTGCATTAATTTTGAACAACAGGCCTTGACCAACACCAGGCTCTGAGAATGTGGTAAATGGATGAATGCCCAAATGAATGAATGCACTAGCAGCAAAGTAGTGAGTTATCTAGGAGTCCCCACTCACCCTCAATGAGCCACTCGCAGTTGCCATTGACGCTGTAGTTGCCAGCACCATCCGTCACGAAGCCTGGTGCCTCCCGCAGCACCTGCCGCTGCCCCTTGCAGTCACCCGCCCGGATTCCGGGGGACAGCGACCCCAGCACGGCTAAGGCCAGGGTCGTGGCCAGAGCCTCGACCAGGGCCATTGACACCTCTCACACTGACCCTTACAGACAGGCTGGGTGTTAAAGACCTGGAGAGGACCCTCTACCTGGCTTAAGGGCCTGCAAAATGTGACCTCTATAGGGTTAGCACAACCATGTAGAATGGGGAGGTCCTGGAGACGCAGTCTCTGTAAAGGTTGCTGACGGGCTCTAAAAGCCGAGGAGCGGCGCCTGTAAACCGATGGAAGGCCCTGTATATGTAGTCATAATGGATGGGGCCAACCTTTAGGGACCGCTGTGGTCCCCTATAGACACAGGCCCCCATAGAGATGCCGACCCCATAAACAGTGTCCAGCAATTACAGATTCAGACCGCTGCGGACTAAAACGGACCTCATAGATGAGTGGGTCCCCATGGGGCGAAGGGCTCTATAGCCCGGCAGGGGCCTCCATAGAAGATGCAGGCCCGGACAGGCCAGTCTCGGATGGTCTGGGAGAGACTCCTCCAGCCAGGGGCGGGGCGCGAGCGGGTGCCGGGCGGAGCCACTCTTCAGGGGTTTGTTTGGGTCCGGACCCCATAGACGCACCCGCGTCTCCCTCCAGAGTCAAATAGGCCAGATCAGAGAGACGAGGGGACGCTTGGGCCAGAGCGGCCCCGGGAAGACCCGCAGGGAGGGAGAGGGGGCGGGACGAGCGGCCGCTATGGGAAGGCGAGCGAAGAGGAGGCGAGAAGCTGCAGAGCGGCGGTCAGAGGGGCCCTGGGAGGACTGCGGAGCTCCCAGCCCCACCCCTCTGCAAAGAAAGACTTCCGGAAATTTCCCCGCCCATTTGTTCCCAGCAGCTTGCGCAGCAGCGGCCTCTCGGTTTGTAAAGAGAGACACATACACGCACAGGCCTAAGATTGTAACCCCAACTCGGGGTGCCAGAGGCTGAGCAAAACCTGTGCCACTGGAGGGCGCCTCACCTCTAACTAGAGAAGAGAAGAGAAAAATAAATAAGCGGTGCAACGAGAGGGCCCTGCTAGAAGACCGATAATCTTCATTGCTTCCCAGTTTCTGGGTCAACATAAGGGTCGAGATATGGAGGCCCCTGTCTCCGGACCCAAACGGCCATTTCACAGATAAGCATCCTGAGGTCCCAAACCTGAAACGGTTCTGGCTCAACCGCTGAACACCATCAAGATTGAAAAGATGTTGGCTGGAGGGTGGTAGCTCACGCCTGTAACCCTAGCACTCTGGGAGGCCGAGGCAGGTGGATTACCCAGGAGTTCGAGACCAGCCTGAGCAAAGCAAGATCCTGACTCTACTTAAAATAGAAAAATTAGCCGGGAGTGGTAAGAGCATGCCTATATTCCCAGCTTCTTAGGAGGCTGAGACAAGAGGATCTCTTGAGCCCAAAGTTTGAGGCTGCAGTGAGCTATGACAACACTGCAGCACTCTACCCAAAACGATTGAAACTCTGTCTCAAATAAATAAATAGTCATGTTATAGATAAAAACTCAACGAATCCTCTTTATTTTGGCAAAGGGGGGGAACCTCTTTCTGCCAGGGGTCTGAGGGAGGACCCCCGGAATGGAGATGGGGCGGAAAGAGGGTCCGAGGTCACAGATCCGAGGGAGAGTTTCAGGCTTGAAACCAGCAGTACAATATCCATCCGGGAGCACTGGCTCGAGGTCGCGTAGTCCTGGAGAGTCACGGGCAGGGTCCCGGCAGTCATCACGGGTATTCCGAAGTCCAGCGGGGTCAGAGGTCTCGGAGGGGGCCGAGGGGCCGGAGGTCACGGAACAGCGGGAGCCCAGAATCCGGCGCTGCTCGGGGCAGGGGCTGAGGGAGGGGACGGGGAAAGCGGCTCCCGCGGGACCGTTTGGCACAGGGAGGAGAGGGGCGGGACGCAGCACACCCTACCTGGGCGCGCTGGGTGGGGAGGGGCGGGAAGGCCCGAAATGGCCCAGCGCTGAGGCTAGGATAAAGCAGGGGTCCGGAGCCCGGCCGGGGCCCGGCTCGCGGCTCATGGGGCAAGGACAGGCAGGGGTGCTCAGACCGGGGGTGCGGTGCCCCCGGCCGTGTGCATGCTGAAGTATTCGGTGAAGCCAGTATGCGGCGGCGCCGCCGTCTGGGGCACAAGCGACTGGTAAGACGGCGTCGGGCCATCCCAGCCCGGGTCGGCCGACTTGGGGAACCGAGTGGAAGGGGGCGGGGAGGCTGCGCCCGGCTCGGCCATGGTCACCACGCGGCCCCTCGGGGCCACCGCCGCCGCCACCGCCGTCTCCTCCACCTGCTTCCCGGCCTGGGAGGGGGTTCAGGGTCAGAGGCTGTCCGGAACCCTCGGGGGGGCAGATGCGGCCCCGAAGGCCCGTCCCCCACCCGCCGAAGGACCCGTCCACCCCAGGTATGAACGCACGTGTCAGTCAGGGAAAGAGTGTGTGGCGGGACGCCTGGGCAGAGGGGCCAGGTATTCAAGGGGCGGCGTTGGGGCGCGCCGGGCGAACTCCGGCGGCGGCCGGGGAAGTGGGGGAGAGCCGCGGAAAGCGGGCGGCGGGGGCACGGCCCGTGGCGTCTGCGGGGGCGTGCGCAACAGCGCCAGGACCCAGTCCGGCAGAGTGGGCGCAGGCGCTAGGGTACAGTCGCGGAGGGGCATCGGGGCTCTGGGCGTGCGAAAGGCGGGGGGCGGGCTCAGACGCCCGGGGACTGGGGGTGGCGGCGGGGCTGGGAGCGGGGTAAGGTACTCCAGGGGCGGCGCCAGCAGCTCCTCGGGCGCTGGGGCCACGGGGCTTACGGAGGAAGCGGGCGGGGGTATGGAGAAGAGCTCCGTGAAGTTGGGCACTGAGTCGCTGATGAACGTCACATTCCCATAGACGTGCTGCGGGAAGGTCTTGTCCCCTGACTGGCTTCCTCCGGGTCCTGATGCGCCAGCTGATGCGATCTGCGACGTGCGCACGTGGTACGGGAAGTTCTTGTTGGCCGCTGAAGGGCGAGTCATGATCTGAACGGAGGGGCCAGGAGCAGGTTGGAGAAGGACTGTCCACACCGCAGGCTTTCTCCATAAATTTGGGGTCCCCAACATTTGGCATCCCCTACACTTCCCTAAAACCATTCAGACTGCAGCTTCTCTGGGCTCTCTCAATGCCCTGAACCCTGACCTTTTCCCTTCAACACAATTCTCACTACTCTGCTCTATGCTTCCTCCATCAGCCCACTGATCACTGAGCTATCACTAACTGGTTAAGATCACTACTCTGCATTGTCCAGTATGATAGCCACTAGCTACCTATGGCTTAAATTTAATAAATAATTAAACCAAAAATTTAGTTTCTCAGTCATATTACCCACATTCAAGTGCTCAATAGTCACATGTGGTTACTAGCCACCATACTGGACAATGCAGATTGTAGAATACTTTCATAAACAGAAAGTTCAATTGGACAACAGCTAATAAACTCCAGAATGTTAGCTCAATAGGAGTAGAAACATGATTCTTCTGATCCATACTGAATCTCTAGTACCTTCTAGAACACTGCCTGGCACATATAAGCCCTCAGTAAATCTTGATTGAGGCTGGGCACTATGGCTCACACTTTGAGAGGCTGAGGTGGAAGGATTGCTTGAGGCCAGGAGTTTGAGACTAACCTGAGAAAAACAAGACCCTGTCCCTACAAAAATAAGAAAAATTAGTCAAATGTGGTGGTGTGTGTCTGTAGTCCCAGCTACTCCAGGGGCTGAGGCTAAAGGATCACTGGAGCCCAGGAGTTTGAGGCTGCAGTGAGCTATGATGATGCCACTGCACTTTAGCCCAGGTAACAGAGTGACACAGTCTCAAAAAAAGAAAGAAGGAAAAAGGAAGGGAGAAAAGAAAGAAAAAAAAGATAGATAGATTGGCTGAATTTAGGGATGTGTACCAGTTAGTCTGGTGGGTCATAAAAGTGGGGACTGGTTGTGACTCCACTGCTACACTCCAAAAGCTCAGCACAGCCTCTCTAAGGCCATGCTAAATAAATGAGCTCCAGAGCTCACTGAGTGGGATCTGGGGCATGTTCATTAAATTCATGAGCCTCTCTAGGGAAAGGGATTGTAGTGCCTTCTTGAAAAGATGAGAGAGTGGAAAGGAAAAACAATTGATGCAAAGCCTGACACAGGGTGGGTTGTCAGTGTTTCTCCTCTTCTATCCCTTCTTGACTTCCTGCAGAGCTTCAAGATGGACTGGCTGCCAAAGTGAGTGAATCTGTACCTAAGTCAGGCTCTGACCTGGCCTTCCCTCCATGGCTGAGTACACTCCCTAGATGAGGTGCTTTGTTGATGGATCCATAGAGTCAGGAGCTGGGGCCTTCAGTGATGCCTGCAGCTTTCTGGCTCCCCCTTATGGTCTGCTGGAGAAGACCAGGACTTAAAGGGCCTGCCCTATCTCCAAAGACCCTGGAGTCCTAGCCAAGTTAACTCCTCTTTCTGGGCCTTAGCATCCCCTCTCTGTATAGTGGATACAATGACTGTTATCCATCCTCTCCTGGAGCTACTCTGATAACTAAACAAAAGGGCAGGTGATGCAAATGCAAATGGATGTCCCTAGCATGAAATTGGCTGATTTAAGACAGGTGCCCAGTTAACAGCTGATGGATGAATAAATTAATGAATGATGAATAAGAACTGTAACCAAGAAGGTCAAATAAGATGTGAACCAGAGCAAAGAATAAATTTGGTGCCAGTATCCTCCTGAAGCCTAAGTCTGGACAACACTGTTCAAAACCAGGCCCCCCTGGGCAGCGCCTATGGCTCATCGAGTAGGGCGCCAGCCCCATATACCGAAGGTGATGGGTTCAAACCCACCTCGGCCAAACTGCAAAACAGAAAAATAGCCAGGCGTTGTGGTGGGCTCCTGTAGCCCCAGCTACTCGGGAGGCTGAAGCAAAAGAATCACCTAAGCCCAGGAGTTGGAGGTTGCTGTGAGCTGTGTGATGCCACGGCACTCTACCAAGGGCAATAAAGTGAGACTCTGTCTCTACAAAAAAAAAAAACGGGCCCCTGGGAGCTCCAGCCTGTCCCAACCCAGCTGTTGCTTCCTGAACAATAGCCTGTGACGGGAGAACTTAGGGGAGAAGGGTAGAGCAGAAACCAAGGGGCTTGAGGAAGGCAGTGGGAATACAGAAAGGAAATGTGAGAGTCTGGGGACACAATGTCAGGAATGGAAATGTGGAGGGAGGGCAAGGAGAGTAGGGCTATGGGAAGAGGCCAGGACACTGGCTGGGAGAGAGGAATAGAAGAGTATGGACTCTGGGGGACACAGTTGAGTAAGATTCCTGCAGGTTCTGAGCAAGTGTCTGTTATATGACTAAAGGGAAAATGGATCAAGAGGTTAGAACAGGAGAGTCTCATCCATCCTCCACCCTTTGGTTTCCCACCCCCACCTGGATGCTCACCAGAAACACGCCGTGGGCATACAAGTGGATCCCCAGTTGGATGCCATTGACAATCTTCTCTCGGGCCCACTTAGGGATCCCAAAATTGGCAATCAGAGCCATGACTGGAACTGCAAAGAACCTGAAAGGGAGGTACTAGGTCAGAAGAGACACTGCTCCTGCCCTCTACCCCATCCCATGGCCCCACCTCCCCTGCCATACACACACACAGGGCCCAGGCAGATCCCAAACTGAAGGGAAGCCAGTGTGACCTTCAGAAGCCAGGGGTTGAAAGGGGACAGGAATCCTACTACCCTGTAATATTCTGGGGAGCAAAGACTAGTTTAAATTTAACTTGGTTCCCCCTTACCCCAGATCCTGTCATTTGACAGGAAATCAATAGGTGTTTAATGAATTAATTAACAAATGATATTAAGGACTTATTGCATGCCACACCCATATCTAAGCATTTAACATATATAAACTCATTTAACTCTCACAGTGACTATCTGAGGCAGGTATAATTTCCACCCCCGTTAATAGGAGAGAAAACCAAGGCAGAGAGAAATTAATGGACTTGTCTGAGATCACATAGTTTATAAGTTTTAGAGCTAGGATCTGAACCCAGACAGTCTGGCTCAGAAGTCAACTACCTTATGGCTACATTATATTGAGCAGTAAAAATTACATTTTTTATACAACATTTACTATGCACCAGACACTAAGCCATTATATATTACCCTATCCATGATCAAGACAACCTTTTGTAGGAGATACTCTTGACAACCATGTTTTATGGGTAAGCAACCTGATATACTACTATTGAAAGTAATTTTTTTTAATATGGAACTCTTCACGAATTTGTGTGTCATCCTTGCGCAGGGGCCATGCTAATCTTCTGTGAATTGTTCCAATTTTAGTATATGTGCTGCCAAAGTGCGCATGAAAGTAATTTTTTTTTTTTTTTTTTTTTGCAGTTTTTGGCCGGGGCTGGGTTTGAACCCGCCATCTCCGACATATAGGGCTGGCGCCTTACTCCTTTGAGCCACAGGTGCCGCCCCAGTAATTTTTTTACTTTGACATTTTTTTTTACTTTGGGAAAGTAAGGGGACTAAGTGAGTAAGTAGCAGATTCTGGGTGACAGCTGCCTGAGTTGAAAGCCCATCTTCCTCACTGAGATAGGGGACAGCCACTTCTGGGGAGACCCGGGAGGCAGGGAAAGTTTGGGGGCCCACCACATCTCACCAGAGCGTGTAGGCAGCAAAGAAGGGCACATAAAAGGGCTGCTTCTCAGGAAAGTGGCGCAGGGAGACGAGCACCGCGTAGCAAAACCACACGTAGGCTGCCACCTGCAGCCCGATGAGCCCATAGCCGGCTGGTGACTCATATGTGTACAGTACCTGGCCCGGGTCAAAGAACTAGACCCGCAGGAGAGGGTGCATCATAGCCTGGCTTTCTGCCCTCCATCAGGGTCCCTGGACTCCACCCCTGGGCACCCCAGGAACAGAAGTACTCAGAACAGAAGAGGCAGGAGAGCCAGGGATGGAGACAGAGCATATGGACAGAGCACAGGAAGAAGGTGAAGAGATAGGAAGAGAATATATCACTACCTGTGCCCAATCTGGGGCCAAACACCTCCCATGTGTGACCTGTGCTATTAGCATTAGCTCAACAAGATAGATCTTATTTATTTATTTATTTTTTGAGACAGACTCTTAAGCTGTCACCCTGGATAGAATGTGGTGGTGTCACAGCTCACAGCAACCTCAAACTCTTGGGTTAAGCGATTATCTTGCCTCAGCCTCCCAAGTAGCTGGGACTACAGGTGCCCGCCCCAATGCCCAGCTATTTTTTTGTTGTTGTTGCAGTTGTCACTGTTGTTTTAGCTGGCCTGGGCCGGGATCCAACCAGCCAGCCTGGGTATATGTGGCTGATGCCCTACCAACTGAGCTATGGGTGCCACCCCAAGATAGATCTTATTACTGCCCCGTTTCACAGAAGAGGAAACTGAGACTAGGAGAGACACCCTTTGGCCAAAGCTAATCACGTGATAAAGTCTTAGAGGAGCCCCCTGGGGTAGGTAAGATCTCTTAATTTCCCAAAGAGGAAACAGGCCCTGAGAGCCAGGTTATCACCCAAGGTCAGCCAGCTCAGAACTAGGAGAGCCATGTGGAATTCAATTCAGCATGACTCCTGAACTCTTAGCCACAACATTGATCATAAATGTGACAGTGAGAGATGGAGGAGGAAGAAAGCCACTCTGAGACTGGTGAAGAGGGGAGGAATCTCTCCGACAGATAGTAAGACAGAAAACTGAAGAGTGGGAGAGAGTTAACAAGCAAAAGTTCTGTGGGAAAGGGCAAGCAGACAGGTCAAGGAGGAGGCAGCCACCAAAAGCTTTGAGGGGGAGGGGAGGATGGGAGGAGGTGGGGCATGGGCAGGGGGTGGGACTCACTTCTGCCTCATAAATGAGCAGCACCACGTGGGTAAGTGTGTACAGGGTCATGTAGACAGACAACTTCACCGAGCCTGAGTGGCTGATGCGGCCTCTGGCGGCAGGCCATGAGGAGAAACAGCAGGGGTTGGGGACGTCAGGGAGGAGGAGGAAACCACATACCCTGCCCCGCCCCCCACCCTGTTCCCCAGCCCAGCCACCCCAGGAGCGCTCCCTGCCCGGGCACCGTGTCACCGTGAATCCCTTCCCCAGAAGGATGAGCATCAGCAGGAAGATGAGGAAGCTGGAGGAAAAGAGCAGCTTGGCTGGGAGAGAAGGCGGGAGAAGGGAGGAGAAGGCAGCTCAGAGTCAGGCTCAGAAAGGACTCCTTCCCCTCTAACCTGAGCCAAAGGCTTGCCTTCTCAGGCCCCACTTCATTCTCACCCAAGATCTTCACACTCTCGTTGCCAATACCATCAGTGGCATACTGGCCCCAGTAGATGCAGAAAAACAGGAGGCTCAGGACTGGGGAGAGAGAGGAGAGGACAGAAACCAGATTTGGGACATCCTTGTCCTCTAGCACTATGATCCAGATGGTCTGAACCCCTCCTCCTCCATCAGTACCCAGACCATCTACTCCCACTGACCTGCTAGGCGACTCTGCAGTCCAGCCTCCAGCCCCTGCTCCCTCAGACCCAGGGGTCTGGGCCCCCTCTCCCACTTCCCCCAGGACCCAAGGGTCTAGACCCCCAGGCAATCCTCTTTCTGGTCCAGGTGTCTGGGCCCCAAGGGCCTTCTCCCACAGAATGCAAAAGTTATGGCACTAAACCTCACCCTCCACTCCTGCTGCAGCCATGAACATTTTATAAGTTGTGTGGAGTAACTGACGACCTTTCAGCAAATCTAGGAATGAGAGTAGGGAAAGGCTGTCTCCACAAAGAAAGGAAGAGCAGCTCATCTCCACTAATCCTGCTCCCCCGATATCTCCTCCCCCTCAATCCATCTGCTGGACTCACATCCAAAGTAACAGGAGAGAAAGAAGATAAGGATGAAGATAAGGAGGAAGGTCACATCCGTCTCCAGGATCCCTGTGGATTTGGGGTTAGAAGAAAGGTTCAGTCAGGTGGGTGTCCCCTCAGTAGGCACCCAGCCCTAGTATCCCACACGGATCCTAGCTTCTGGGCCCTCACATGCTCACCAAACTCATCAGCCGAGAAGTGTCGTGTCCAGAAGGACTTGCCGTTGGTGAGGACCATCTCATACTCCAGCTGCAGTCCATCTCCCTGTGGGGAGTATGGAGGCCTAAAGGAGGCCCTGGGCAGGTGGAGGGTGTGTGTGGCAGGAAGGCAAAGAAGAGAAGGCCCATTTGGCTTACCCCACATTTGCTGAGAGCAATGTACCACCACCTTTCACGCACTGAACGGAAGCTGCGGCCACTGGAGCAGCTCAGGTAGCGGGTTCCCTCCTCTGACACCACCTATAGACAAGCAAGAAGAAGGCAGCAGCCTGTACTCATGCTCCCAAGCCCTCAACCTTGAGCACCTGTCCACACACCCGCCAGGCTGGGCCCGCACCTGACAGCCTGACCAGGCATACTGGGTTGTGAGGTTGATGACCTGGTTGTTCTCGGGCCTGATCACTGACTCCTTGGCCAGGCAGTCCTGGGAAAGGCAGACAGTCACTCCCTGGCTAGCCCCAACCTTCCCCTTCCCTCCATACCCTCTTCACAGCCCTCACCTTTTCCCTTGCCTTATACACGGCTGGCCATTGGGATGGGTCATCAAAATAGAGGAGGATGTTCTGACAGCACTTGGCCTGCAGATCCAGAAATTTGAGGACTTTGGAGGAATGCCAGGTCCTGTGCCTTTGGAGGCCAAGGGAGTATCCAGAATTAGCATGGTGGGTGTTGGGGATACTCACCTCAGGGTAGCGGAAATGAAAGTCCAGTCGGCCGTAATCCGAGAGGAAACAAAATCTTGTCAGGAACACCCAGTCCTGGAAAAGGGGCCTAGTCAGACCCTCTGCTGAGTCCTCGAGAACTCTCCTCAACTCCACAGATCTCCAACTTTTCCTTCTTACTGTCAGGTACTTGGCTTCCCAAGTACCAAAAGGAGACCAAGTCACCTCCAGAATTCTTCCCTGATCCCTTTGCTGTGGGTCCAGGATTCCTGCTGCCCTGACTTTCTCCCTCAGTTACCCCCAAGTTTCCTCCCCTCCTGTCAAACACTCCTCCCATTTCCCAGGCCCCTGAAAAAGACCTCGAAGGGCCAGACGCTCATCCTGGCCACCTTGTGGCGGACACCATCAAACTCCACTCCCCTAATGTCCACACACACACACACACTCCACCCCCACACTGCTGCCAGAAACCATCCCCAACCTGGGGAGTCTTCCTAACGGCCCCCTCCTGGTTCTGAGCGGGAGTGTAGTGAGCTTGGGCCTTTTGGCAGCGTGAAAAGTGCTGTCCCTTCAGCACCACCTCCGCGGCACCCCCCACCTCTGACTCTGCTAATCCACTCCCCTCCCTGTCCAGCTGTGACCTCAACGTCCCTCCTACAATCCCCAAGTCTGGCCTGGACCCCCGCATACCCCCCATTCAGCCTCGACCCTGGCCCAGTTCCCCATCGCCCCTGGCCTCATGCCCCCACGGCCCTCCGGGTCCTCCGGGAGGGGCGGCAGGGGGCGGGGCGGCACCCTCTCCCTCTCCTCCCTGGCGTCCCTCAACCCCGGGCCGGGCAGGCTGCTTGGGGAGGGCTCGACGTGCTCACCTCCTTGGAGCTAAGGTTGCCCCGCACGTACTTGGCCCGGGCGCGGGGGGGCAGTGACAGCAGCAGGAGCAGCAGCGGCGGGAGCAGGCGGCGCAGCGCGGGCGCGCGCGGAGGCTCCATTCCGCCCGCTTTGGCCCGGGCTCCGCTCTTGCTCCCGCTCCGGCCGGGCGATGGAGGGGAGAGCGCGCATGCCGGCCAATGCGCGCCCCCGATTAAAGGGGCCGCGGGCGCTGCGCTCCCCACCCCTTCCTCCAGGATGGCCCACCCTGGGCTCCTACCCTCTTCACGTGGGACAAGATGCGGGATAAGATGCTCATCTTCTGTCACCCCGCCTCTATACTCCCCCACTGGAGCATCACGAATACCTCTAGTTCCCAGCGTCCTAAACTGAACTCCCATTCCCCATGCCTCCTCTATACTGCCTTCGCGGAATGGCCCACAACCCTTAGAGCGGTGCTCGGTCAGGGCCTCACACACACACACACACACCCCCATTTAGTCCCCACACTATTCTTTGATTGCCCATCCCCGCCCCCATGACAGCCACCTCCAGCTGTATGCCTCCACCCCAGAGTTGCCTCTTTCCAGATAAGATGCACCAGTGAAGTGCCCACAGAGGCACAGAGAGGGCAAGCGGCTCATTCTGGGTTACACAACACTGAGGCGACAGAGCACTCAGCATAACCACCATACCCCACTGCCTGACCCTGACCAGTCACTGCTTACCAGGGTGTGAAACTGGGTTGCTGTGAGACAGACAGGTGATGGTGGGAGATATCCAAAGCATGACTCTGAAATAACTTGTCTAGGTTCAAATCCCAGGCTCATCCCTACTTGCCACTCACCCATCCTAAGACCTCTGCCAAGTTATTCAGCTTAGTCCCTTCTATGCTAGCATGGACCCTACTGCTTCCCAGTGGGCAACAGTAAGCCCTAGAAAGGCTTTCCAGAGCAGAGTCCAAGCTGCTCAGCTTGATTTGCCTGATCAGACTCACAACAAGTATTTCTAGCTTCCTCATCCCCTCCACTTCAGAAAATTTGGGCGCTGCACAAAATATCATTTTTAAGCCAAGGGACCAAGCAAGAAACATAAGTGAGTGGAAGACTTTCTTTTTTCTTTCTCATGGCCTGGACAATAGTTCAATGAAAGACTTTCAATGAGGCTCAGCGCCTAAAGCTCAGCGGCTAGTGCATCAGCCACATACACCAGAGCTGGCAGGTTCGAACCCAGCCCTGGACTGCCAAATGACAACTACAACCAAAAAATAGCCAGATGTTGTGGCAGGTGCCTATAGTCCCTGCTACTTGAGAGGATGAGGCAAGAGAAGTGCTTAAGCCCAAGAGTTTGAGGTTGCTGTGAGCTGTGATGCCACAGCACTCTACCGAGGGCAACGCAACTGAGACTGTCTAAAAAAAAAAGACTTTCAATGAGTGTGGACTCCATGAAGAAGGGGTGCCTCTGCTTCTTGGCCAGTTGTTGCCAGGAGGGATTGTAGGTCTGCTGCCAGATCCCTTTTTTTTTTTTTTTTTGTAGAGACAAGAGTCTCACTTTATCATCCTCAGTAGAGTGCTGTGGCGTCACACAGCTCACAGCAACCTCCAACTCCTGGACTTAGGCAATTCTCTTGCCTCAGCCTCCCGAGTAGCTGGGACTACAGGCGCCCGCCACAATGCCTGGCTATTTTTTCTTTTGTTTGTTTGTTTGTTTGTTTAGACACAGAGTCTCACTTTGTTGCCCTTTGTTGCCCTTTGTTGCCCTTGGTAGAGTGCCATGGCTTCACGGCTCACAGTAACCTCCAGCTCCTGGGCTTAGGCGATTCTCTTGTCTCAGCCTCCTGAGTAACTGAGACTACAGGCGCCTGCCACAACACCCGGCTATTTTTTTGTTGCAATTCGGCCAGGGCCGGGTTTGAACCCACCACCCTTGGTATATGGGGCTGGCGCCCTACCCTTTGAGCCACAGGCACCACCACCCCCCACTTTTTTTAAGAGAAGCCAGAAATGCATTTTAAAAAAATAAAAAAGCTAACTAATTTATAACAGTCAGCAATTGATCCAAACATTTAAAACATTGTGGGTGAAAGAAAATATCCTGCAGGCCAGATTCAGTCCTGTTCTGCCACGTCTACTCTGAGCCAGCTGTTCCCAGTCCCCATCAGACCAGGAACCCTCAAGGGCAGGCCCGGATGTGAGTCACTCTAGGTCCCAGCATGGCCTAGCAATTTGCTGTGGGGAAATGGTCCTACATCCACTATTTTCCCTCCTCCAGGCTTTGCACATGCTGTTCCCCTTGCCTGAACATTCTTTTCCTCTTCAAATAGCAAGTTTCTACCAATCTTGAAAAATGCAAGGTCTGTATCAGTGCCTCTGTAAAGACTTTCATCACTGGGACATAGTCATCATTCCCTCTTTGGATTCCCCCAACCCCTGCACAAGAGAGGTACTCTCCTAGACACAACCACTGGAGCTGAAAGTCTGATGAGGATAGGGTCTTTGTCTCACTCACTCTGAGGCCCCAGCATTCTCTTTGGTGTATGTGTTAGACTAACTGAAGCCCAAAGTTTCCCCATCCTGCTTATACCCCCTTGTATCCTAGGGAGGAAGGCGACAAGTGATAGTACCTTCTGCTCCATCTTGGACCCAGAACTCAGAGCTAAGGAAAACTGCTCTCCTAGGTCAGTAACTCACTGAAAATCTAGAGGACCATGAAGAAGGTACTTTATTGAGGTGCTGGGAGTAAAAGATACCTGCGCCCAGCCCTAGCCTTAGCCCCCTCAGTACAATCTCATGGGTGGAAAGGACCATGCTTCTGGACTGCTTTGGGCCACCACCCAGGAAAGGCTGGGAAGCGGAGCAGGGGGGCTGGGGCTCCAGTCCAGGGCAGAGGTTCGGGGCAACAAGGGTGATGGTGGATGAAGCAGGGGCTGAGGTAGGCCAACCCCCCAGGGCCGGGGAGTGGGTGGTGTGGCTACCAGCCAGATGCTTTTCAGTAGGTCAAAGGCTGTTGGGGGGCCCAAGGCTGCACCAGATGGTGAAGGCAATGAGAGCAAGGGGGGTGGCCAGGGACCTCTTGGTGGTGCCAGGCTCACCCTATGCATAGTGGGAGTGCTGGAGGTGTGAGGCAAGGTGAAGGTGAGCTCCTTTGTCCCCTGTGGCCTTTTCTGCCTCCCCTCCCCTGGGGCCTCCTCAGAGCTGTTAGTCCAGGAGGGTGTCATCCTTCGCCTCTCAGGGCCTTGAGGCTTGGCCCCTAGCACGGAGGAAAGAAGGATAGGGAACAGCTGAATTAACATGCAGAAGGGAAAGGGGAGTGCAGGGGCAGGAGATAGGCTCACCTGGCAAGAGTGGCTGGCAGTCCCGGAGCACCAGGGAAAGGTTGGGCACACAGCCATGGCAGGCCTGTAAGGTGCCCACGATGGCATCCCTGGCCTCTTGCACCACGTTCCTTCTAGGGAAGGCCTGTGGCAGATTCAGCTGGCATTGCAGCTCCCTCAACAGCTGCCCCACACCAGGTGGCTCTAGAGATCTGGGTGGCCCTGGGCCTGAGCCTCCAGGTATCTGATTCTCCTTGCCCCTTGACTGTAGGGCTGGTTCTTGCACCTTGCCTGGGCTTGGGGAGAGCTTGGTGGGGAGTGGGGTAGTGTCTGGCTCCAGGGCCTCACTACTAAGCAGCCGCGCCACGTCCAGGGATTTCACCTCATGGTTGAAGAGACCCCGGTGCTCCCGGCTCAGCCGGCCTTGTGTTATGACCACACACTTGGGTGCATTAGGGGCCACAGGATCCCGGAAAGCCACAGGTGGATCCCGACTGGTCACAGGAGGATTCTGACGGGCCAGTGGCCGGAGACTGCCCACTAAGGTCTTGTTCCGTTCTCGCCTGGTCTTCTGACGGCGGACACGACCAGGTTTCTCAGGCTGCTGGAAAGGCTGAAGGACTGGGCCCCAGGGGTCCATGGTGTCCTGGAAGATGAAGATCATGAGCATGCAGGTAAGTCAGGGTACGTAATAAAGTGATTAGGCAGAGAAGGAGATGGATGGTTTGGGGTGAGGTGGGAATGCTAGCTATAGAGAGAGACAAGATGTGAGAAAGGAAGTGGGCAAAGAGTGACTGGAGGTAGGGTTAGGTCAGGATCGAGATGATTTAACAGGAAGAGGTCAGGGAATAAAGGGTTATTGGGGACAAGGATATGGGGAAATAGTTAAAAGATAGCATATGGGAAAAGGGCATGAAATTGGAGGGATGTGGGGACCAGAAAGGGATTCTGAGAAGAGGGAGAAATCCAGGAAATATAGGCCAATACAAAAAGTGGAGAGAAATGGTAGAGAAAGAAGAGCAGGAGAGAGAACACTGCAAGTCTGGAGTGCCTGAAAAAACCTCGGAAAAACAGAAAGCGAGACAGAGGAACAGGGACAGGGCCTAGTTGTGAGCGGAAGCCTAGGGTAGGAAAGGAAGGAGGGTGGGGCAGTTGAGGTAGGGCAGAGGGACAGAGTGAAGGGGGTGAGATACAGATGATGGGGACAGCGTAGAGAAAAGACACCTCACCCTCTCCTGCCCCAACGAACCCCACCCCCCTCCTGCCGCACGTGGCTCTGGGGCGCAATGGCTTCTTTTCCACAGTGATCCCAGCTCTCGAAGCGCCCTGGCGCTCTTCCGGTCCTCAGTCGCACTACACGCATGCGTATGCCCTTCCCATGCCCTTTGGCTTCTCGACTTGGAGAGGAGATAGAAGCCCAGCAGCACGTGCCAAAGGCCCTGAGTGCCGGTTATAGCCCCGCCCTCCCAGCCTCACTTTCGGAAACTTCCCTCATTTGCCCTTAGTACCTCCCATCCACCAATTGGTTGAAAGATTCACTAGGTCCGCCCCCCTCCAAAATGCTGATTGGTTTAGACAGCTATTAGCGCTCTTTCTCGGAGGACAAGACGAGGCCAGATGGCAGGAGAAGAGGGGTTCTGGTAACCCTTTGTTTCAACCGGTCCCTCGCTAGGGAGTCATCCCCATACAATAAGTATTGTGTTAGCCAGGCGAGGTGGCTCACACCTGTAATCCTAGCATTTCGGATGATCTTTTGAGCCCAGGAGTTTGAGGTTGCAGTGAGTTATCATGACGCCACTTCACTCTAGCCTGGGATAGATCCTGTCTCAGAAAAATTAAAAATATAATTAGTATAGCATGATTCAAAGCTAGGCTAGGTTCAAATGCCCAAACTGGCACATTTCGGCTGGGTGATCTTGGAAACATTTGTAATTATTCAGAGATTCAGTTTCCTAATCTGCAAGATGAAGTTGCTAATAGTATCTCCATAGACATGAAATGAATCAATACATCTGAACGGATGCCTGAAAGATTTGTATCTCACTAAGCTTTGCTTAGCAAATGACCCTCTAACTCTTCAACTGATCTGTCCACACTTGTTTCCTCAGGCTTTGACAACATATTTGGTGAAGTGGCTCATGCCTGTAATTCCAGCAATTTTGAGCCCTGGCTTTGGAGACCTCAGTGTACTCCAGTCTGGATTACAAAGCAAGAACCACCTATAAAATTAATAATAAATAGGCTCGGCGCCTGTGGCTCAACGGGCTAAGGCACCAGCCGCATACACCTGAGCTGGTGGGTTCGAATCCAGCCCCAGCCCGCCAAACAACAATGACGCTGCAACCAAAAAATGGCCGGGTGTTGTGGCGGGCGCCTGTAGTCCCAGCTACTTGGGAGGCAGAGGCAAGAGACTCGCTTGAACCCAGGAATCGGTGGTTGCTGTGAGCTGTGATGCCACAGCCCTCTATCCAGGGTGACAGCTTGAGGCTCTGTCTCAAAAAAAAAAAAATTAATAATAAGTAAATTAAGCGGCTCGGCGCCTGTGGCTCAACGGGCTAAGGCGCCAGCCACGTACACCTGAGCTGGTGGGTTCGAATCCAGCCCGGGCCCGCCAAACAACAATGACGGCTGCAACCAAAAAATGGCCGGGCGTTGTGGCGGACGCCTGTGG
>CAUYRH010120903.1:0-25745 GCA_963574655.1 Perodicticus potto | reverse complement strand
GAACAGCAAGTCATCCCAATTGCAGCTTAGAGGCTGGGAGAAAAATTTGGTAACTGGCTGTCCAGACACCCCCTGTATAGTTATGGATTTGGGAGATAAAAGACCAGGATTGGAGAGAAGTACAGAAAAAGTTGCTCCAGTGTTCAAAAGAAATTTTCTCTCCTGGCACTCCACTATAAGGCCTGTCCCCAGAGGCGAAGGCCTCCTGGAACAGGGACCCCATCGGAGCCCAAACTGGACTGAGAGTGCCCAGGGCAAATTCTCATGGCTCCACCTTGTGTCATCACTCCTCAAAAATTTCTTTAAAAAAGAAATTTATGAAGCAAATCTTCATTTCCAAAATCCACCTGGTGTGAGTGATTCATTTCTTATTAGGCTTAGACATATTATTATTGAATAATTATATTAGCAAAAAAATTAAAAGGATAAATATCCAATTGTATTTTCACACAAGGATACACTAAAATTTGTTGTTGGAGTTGAAAGGTAAGCAACTCTTGCCTGACACACACACGTCTTTACACTTACTTTTGGTGTATCAGATGTCAATCTGAGCCTTCCTTCTCATGTCATTTGTTAATTAGTTATTAAACATTTTTAAAAATTTTAAATTATACGTTCCTTTCAAGATTTTTAAAACATAATTCCTTTTAAATTACAATTTTTTATATATTTTTAAATGGTAGTTCATACATTAATATTTAGGTCTATGAGAAGCAACTTCTTAAAAATTCTATTTCTTTCTTGTTCCTAAAGGAACAGTAAGCCAAGACCTAAATGCAAAAAGATGTTCTTAAATGTTCCATCTACAACAGCAATTTCTCAACTTCTACAGAAGCTATTTTTCCATCCTTTCTTTTAAGATGAAGGGAAATGTAGTCCTTCTTATACAAAGAATAATTTCCCTTTCTGTAACATCTTATAAAAAGGAAGAACCTCAAGTGCAGTACAAATAACAGTGAAAACTTAGGTCATGATCCCTGAATTCCAATTCGCTCCTCAAGTCATTGAATTTCAATTGACCTGAAGCATGTATATCCTTGAATGTTTGTTATTGTATCAAAGTTAGCAACATAAATTAAAATCTCAACAATCAATCTGTAGGTAAGTTTTAAAAAAACAAAGAAAAATCCTTTAAGTGTCATTTAAATTATTCCTCATTTTTTTGTTTTTGTTTTTTTGTATAGACAGAGTCTCACTTTATCACCCTCAGTGGAGTGCAGTGGCAGCACACAGCTCACAGCAACCTCCACTCCTGGGCTCAGGCGATTCTCTTACCTCAGCCTCCCGAGTAGCTGGATCCATAGGCGCCTGCCACAATGCCCGGCTATTTTTTTGTTGCAGGTCAGCTGGGGTTGGGTTTGAACCCGCCACCCTTAGCATATGGGGCCCGTGCCTTACTGACTGAGCCACAGGCGCCGCCCATTACTTATTTTTTTCTTAAAAAATAATGGATTTCATGGTTAAATAAACAATTTGAACCCTCATAAGTCAGTAATAATAGCTTTCCAATTTGCAATGTTAAGATACATATTTAGGGCTTGCATAGTTTTATATACTACCCTTAGGGAAGATTTTCTACAATTATTTTCTTAGTTAAAGAACAGGCTTCTGCTAGTTCTGGTTTGCTGTTGAGTAAGACACTCCATCTCTTGCCCGTTCTTGTTTAGATGTTTCATTTTATGTTTGAGGCTTGGATTAACAAAGCTTATTGTTTAATCTTCTTATTCACCAGGAAAGGGAAATCAGCATTAAATCAAATGTCTAGAAATGTTAATTTATAAATTAGTTTCATTTTAGCCATATTTAAGGATCTGCCAGATTTGAAAGGCAGAATTATTTCTTAATAAAAATAAAATATGAAACATGATTTCTTCTGGCAATTATTTAAGGAAACAGTAAGATTTTATTCATACAAGTATTTTATCTAGAAATTTTCCACAGGCAAATAATTACCAAACTGAAAGCCTAACCTGAAATTTTTATTTCAAAAAGGGTAGGGAAAGAATTTACACTTGCAAGTTTTCTGGAAGAAATATTCTTTAAAAAGAGAGATCAGTGGGTAAGAAAGTTTTCTAAAGGTTAGCCAAGCTGAGGAGAATGCTAATGACTTCTTGGTTAATGGCTGTTCTACTTTTCAATGTAATAAAATATTCTTCTTCATCAGGATTAAAATTATAATATTTCTACCATATTATATTGTATCTTTCCTCTTTTCTTGCAAAAGAGGGATGTAATTTTAAGGTTATAGCCATATGAAATATCATATGATGATTTTATCTTCATATTTAATTTTGGAATCAATTATTTTTTATTTCAGAATATGACAGAGATGCAAACATTTTTGTTTTAGAAATTGCTTTTGTACAGTTTGAATCAAAGTTATTAATGTGCCCATCACCAAGAAAGTGTGTTATATACCATAGGGTTGAATTTTTCCATTCTCTCCCCACTCCGCACAGATACCTGCTTGATTTCTGATGAGTGTTATTTTCATATGTGCACATGTTATTCAATTATTTCCAATTAAATAGTATGCACACATGGTGTTCATTTTTCCATTCTTGTGATACTGCCCTTATAGGAACTGTCTCCAGTTCCATTTAGGTTAATACAAGAGGCATTAATTCTCCTTTTTATGACAGAGTCATATTTCATGGTATATGGAATGCTTATATACACTGTTGGTTCCTCTGCAAACTAGTACAACCTCTACAGAAGGTAGTATAGATATACCTGAAACAACTAAAAATATTTTCTTAATGAGAGGGGAAGAACCAAAGTCCTCATGAAGGACACAAACACATGAAAAGTGAGCACTAAGAAGCAAAATGATCCTAATAAGTCATATTCGCTAACAACACCGTTAAGCTCAATGTGAAAGAGTGTTCAAGTGTTGCCAAGGAAAAACCCCAGTGGAAAGAGTTAAACGAGTAAAGAAGATGTCATTTATGACTATTGCAATGGGATAGAGGGACTCAAATCTACTGAGACAAAAGGAGGGGGGACATACGAAATGATTACACACACAAAAAAAATAGTTCAAAATACGTGTTTAAATAGCCAGTTTTAGTAAACTAAAAACAAATGAATGTTCTCTTTATTAAGTCATGAGGAAGAGCATGTTTATCTAAAAACTCCATCTCCTGAGTATTATTATGACATAGGCAAGGGAATAAAAGACAGCTTCCAAAGGAGATTCTCATGCTTTAATTCTGCTATGTAAACTTAAAATTAGAACTATGTATTGTTTTTATGGTTATTAGAACCAAACATTTCCTTTCCCTGATACAAATGGAATTTTTCATAGAAAATGTAATTTAGGAAAAAATATTCCAATTTGCTGTCATATAAATTAATCCCACCAGAATGAGCAGACAAGTTTTGGTCTTTGCAATATCTTCTATTTTTCTTCTTTGCTCCTTCTTTGGTCCATTTATTAACTTTGAGACTGTAGACAAACTATGGTGAGGTATTCACCTTCTTCATTTCAACGCCATTCCTGTTTATATCCTTTTCTCTGGTTAAGAGCACAGCAAAACAGAAGTAGCATAGGTGGGTTCTAGGGTCCCCAGCAACTGTTCTGACTCCAGGGCACTAGAGGGACTTCTGAAGAATGTGCTCTCTCCACTCTTTCACTATCTGCTCTTGTTTTCCATGGTCCCAAATTTCTTCTGTTTATCTCTAACAGACTCCTGCTGCTTGCTCTCTCTCCTTGTAGTTTGCATGCTTTGTTTGAATGTTGGTAAAGGAAGGCTTTATATATTTAGTTAAGTTTGTGCTGCCTCTTTAGGGTATTTTTCACACATTGTTGGTTTGTTTCATAAAGGTCCTTTTCACTGCTTTTCACTGAAAAATTAAAATCAATTGGAAAAAAGCTGAACTATGTTAACAGAGGCTAAGAAGTCAGCTCCAAACCAAGGACAAAGTGACTCCCCTACATGACTTCTCTAGGCAACCAGGACCTTGTAAAGGGAAGCCCAGGGCAACCCCCGCACCCCCCAGGCAAGAATGACCCTAAACCCTAGGCTACTGTTCAGTCTCTTAAAAATGAAAAAAGACAAGGAAAATAAACATGGGTATTTGATTTTTTTCTGGTCTATTGATGTAAATGGAAAAGTTCAAAAGAATTCCAGATTTCTCTAAGACTTCAGTTAGTTGTCACTAATTCTAATGCAGAGTTTCAAAATGTCACTCAATCCTGTTTGTTACTGAGTTTAATTATTATTGCCTTGCTACCTTTGGGGGAAGAAAGGGAGATTGGAAAACATAGCATTTAAGACCTGCTTATGAAAGAAAGCCTATTTTCCTTTGTTACTGGGAATTTAGAAAAAGCTTGTAAAAATTATAATGGGTTACATGTGCAAACACTATGCTTGGGTGGGGCTTATCCCTACTTTGATTAACAGGTATATATCCAATGGCAGGTGCAGAAAAGGGGCAGAACTTACATCAGGAGGGACCAGGCTCTCAAATACCTGATTTCTTAGTTGTGCTGCTAGCAAGTAATAAGCACAGGAGAGGCCACAGGTACAAAATGCTATACTGGTAACTGTGACTAAAAGACAAATGCAGGGGCTGAGGAGGACTTACTCCTCAGGAAGTCTTCCCCAAGCCTTGGAAGGATGTTTCCTTTTGTTCATCTGGAAGGCTTCTTGAGTTGGTCAGAGGAAGCTTTGATGAGCCAGGAACACAGAGGGTGGGGTTGATTAATATGCTGGACATTTGTTCTTTCCCACAGATGGGTAATATTCTCTCTCTAAGAGAATGCCCAGGTAACATGTTCTATCACCAAAAGGACATTCATCAGTTGAGAGAACTATGGCTCTCAGATACCTGTACTGCTGTAACAGCCCACTGAGCTATATTCTAAAGTGTTGAGACATATTTAATCCCCAAACACTGAAAAAAGAATGCATAGTTTTCTTTCGCACCCAGGCCTAGCCTCAGTATCAACTCTCCAATGGTGAACAATGGCCACCAGAGGGTACTCTAAATTATGATACCATTTCTCAATTAAATATTTTTTTGTAAACAAGAAGGGATGTGATCTGAAGTGCCATATGTGCAAGCTTTCTTTTTTCACAGAGACAAACACCAGCTGTGTAAAACCCGTCAGATAAATTCAACTCTCCTGACAGTAGTAACTTCCCCAAATGGCCAGGGATTCCTGAGAAAGATGCTGTCACCACCGGTTCAAACCTGCCATCTACTTCTCCTCCACCTTCCTCTATGGCTTTAAAAACCCCCAAAAGGCATCTGTTCCAAGAGTTTCTTCCAGTCCTAATGGGACCCCAGAAAGCAACCTTATCCTTCTCTGTGTCCCTTGGTCGAGACTGTGGGTGGTAAAAAAGGAAATGCATGAGTATTCCTTCCATTTTCTCTGTCAGATTTAAAACAAATTAAGATTAATTTAGAAAAATTTTCAGATGACCCGGGTGGGTACACAATGTTCTCCAAGGATTAGGACATCATTGCTTTGACTTCCTTTGGAGAGATGTAATGCTACTACTAGATCAAACTTTAATAGAGAAAAATGAACTCTTAAATGAGGGTAGAAAGTGGGTGATTTGTGGTTCATGTCTAATACTAATAGCAGTATGTCCTCTGGGGAAAGAGACAGATAGCCCACAGGAAGACAGGCGGTTCCCTTTGAGGATCCTGAATGGGAACCTGAGAAACAAGGAGACTGGTGGCATAAACATTTTCTAACATACATCCTAGAATGTTCATATCGATCTAAGAAAAAGCCTATGAATTATTCTAAGTTGTCTACTATTTACCAAAGCAAAATGAGATTCCCTCAGCCTTTCTTGAGTGGCTTAGGGAGGCGATGAGAAAACATACTCAGTTGACATCTGACTCCTTAGAAGGCCAAACTATTTTAAAAGATAAATTTATCATTCAGGAGGCCCCACACATTCGAAGAAAACTCCAGAAATTGGCACTAGGCTCTGATCCTAACCTGGAAAATATTAAAATGGCCACAGAAGTCTTATATAATCAAGATCAGGGGAAAGAGGAGGAAAAAGAACGACAGCTCTAGTAATAGCACTCTGACAAACAGTCACCTTTCAGGGACAGAGGGAAGCCAGAGGAGCTAAGAACAAATGCTTTCAACGTGGTCAGATTTGCCACTTCAACAGAAATTGCGCCTGGCAGCACCACCTATCGGGCAAGCCACCAGGCCCCTGTCCAGAAGGCAAGGATGACCTAGGACAGCAGCCTGTTCCGAGAGGCTGGGACTGTGACCCCATCGGGCCCCAAACTGGACTAAAGGTGCCTGGGGCAGTTTCTCACGGCTCTAGCTTGTGTCATCACCCTCAAGAGCCCTGGGTCTTCCTCATAGTGGAGGGCCAGGAGACAGAATTTCTTCTGGACACTGGAGCAACCTCTTCTGTACTCCTCTCTAACCCTGCTCTTCTATTCCCCAATCTGTAAATATACAAGGAGTGTCTAGTAAGCTGGTTACCAAATTATTCTCTCGTAAAAATTTTTAAGATGGAGCAACTGGCTGCTTTCTCATGTCCTCCTAATAATCCTTGAAAGTTCTGTTCCCCTTTTGGGGAAGGACATACTAACTGAAGTGGGAACAACCATTTGGAACATACGGTGCCTGACCAAAGCCCTTAAGTTCACTACAAGCTGACCAACTCTTCTGAATTATGTAACCCACATCACATACTCCAGAAAGCTGTAAAATGATGTTTGCTCTATTTGGTTAAACATTTTCAAAATCCATTTTCACAAATGTTCTCTACTGTTTGACTATTTCAATTCACTTCTCTAATCTAGGTTTGTCACATAGAAGGACAGTGAAACCACTTAATGGTGTGGAAAATTACGTGCATGGGTAATTTAGCATGGAAAAATTACTTATTATGTGTCTCAAGTGTGGACAGCTGCCTTGGGTTAGGGATAACCAGCTTATTTAGACTAAAAAGGAGGGGACATTTCCTTAAACCAGTATTTGAAATGGGAAGAAATTCAAAAAGCATTAGACTTATCAGACCTCTGACTCTGGTGTTGAGCCACATCTCATTGTCAGCAACTACTTCTTCTTCAATGACATGAGTTTTCATGTAGGGTTAAGAATTTCATTGACTTTAATTTGGTAACCTCCAGAAGCACTCCAGCATTAGTTTCTGGAAATATTGTCCCTCAGCTAACAGGGGGAGATTATTTCATTAACATCATAGATAGTTGGATTCTTAATTTTTAGTTAGAGATAAAAACTCTGCATATTGACTTGCTTTGGTTATATAAGGTGTTCAGTATAAGCCATTCTTTCTTACTGTCAGAGTTTAAGTGACAGCCATTACATGTCCCCAAAGGCAGCCTCCCAGGAGCACTTTGTTCAGGATACCCCTAAGCAATATCCTAATTAGCTCAAAGTATCTGGGTTCCAGTTACAGCAAGTAAGCAATGCATTCAGGTCGTGTTTCATCTTCCCAAGATACTAATTTCAAATAGTCTACATTTCTTATAAAATTTCTTTAAGATCTTCTACCCATAAGGAAGTTCTGAAACCAATTATTTTGTAAGTTATATTCTTTGCTTATAAGCCTGATGCTCCCCTTAGCTAAATTAAAGGGAGAATTTATTGGAACTCTCAGGATCTACGGAGCAGAAGAGTAAATCTGTTCAAAAATGACAGAAACCACTAAAAGAAACCATTAAAGATTAATCAGAAAAATTTCCAGTGTTGTTTACAAATTTCAGATGCCTATCAGAGAAAATAGACAAAATAGGCTACTGGGCATTGCCTATATAAAGAGCTTGACAGTGACTTTCCAGTCAATTATAATCAATAGTGTTCCCCGCGTCTTGTGTTTTCAAGAACTTGCATGGTGTAATAATTCAATAATGATCATATTTCCTGAAAACATAAAAACTGGCATCCTCCCAGAAATAAAGAGGAAGTAATTGCTTCTTTGCCCTGCCCTTAGACTAGGAATTTTTGCACCCCTTGTTGTTCCAAACTTTAGTTAAAAATGACAAATTTTGTCTGAAGCTCTGTGAGCAGCTTGTCAATGGGTTCTCTCCTTCTGTGGGGTACATTTATGAAGCAGCCTCCCTAGCTTTCATCTGGTACATTCATTCGCAAGGTGGATCTTTTCTGAATCCTTCCAAGTAGTTTTTTTTTTTTTTTCCTTATTATTATCTAAAGACTTCCTGCCTATTTGGAACATTGGTACCTAACCAAAGCCCGTAAGTTCACTGCAGGCTGATCAATTCTCTTGAAATCTTGGAATGAGCTTCATCCATCAAACTTCTCAAATCTGTACCCTTGATCACCTATCAAAATCATTTCTTTCTTTCAACCCTCTCAGCACTTTCAATCTCACTGAACTTGTTCCCCTTCAAATCTTTCTACTATGCACTTCAGAATTTCCAGGCCTTTATAAACACCATCTTATACCTTAGACCTGTTCAAGGAGAACCCCTCTCTCAGCTCCTGACAGGCCTTTCTGAAGCCTGTATTCTTGTACATCTGTGGAGTAAAAAACAGAATCCCTGTTCTGGTAACTGAACACTGCGGTTGCAGACATTTCCCCAATCAATCAATAATATAATATTTTTATTCTCTCTCTCCCCCCACTGCCCCCCCCACTTCTTTTCTTTAGTATTGTTTTTTTTAATTCTTCTTTTAAAAAGTAGAGAACATTTGCACTTACAATGAATGCCTTCTCTGCATTCCATTTTCAAGGCAGAGTTTGGCCTCCTAAAGAGAAGAAATAATTTCTGTTCTTTGTTTCATACATAGTTAGTGAGTACAGGATCATAGATCTCCACGTTTGAACAGAGACAATTATGTAAAATAAAAGGAATTTTTAAAAAATTCCATTTTACTTGACAGTTTTAAATTTTAAAAAAGTTCCAAATTTCCAACATAGTTTTCTTTTGTTTTCTTTAAGTCATAGTTGTGCCTCTCCCCCAGAAAAGTGCAATGTACCCATGCAAAGTACCCACTGGGTAGGAATTAATCCATCCCCTTTTCCTACTCTCTCCCTCTTGAGTTTCGCTGGGCCCAACTACTTCCAATTCAGTGTTAAGTACATGTGATATTAGCTTTTCCATTCTTGTGATACGTCACTGAGGATGGTTTCCAATTCCATCTAGGTTTTTACGAAAGATTCTAGATCACCATCTTTTTATGACTGAATAGTATTCCATAAGGTTTGTGTGTGTGTGACATTTTATTGGTCCACTCATAAATTGATGGACCCTTGGGTTGTTTCCACATTTTTGTGATTCTGAATTATGGTGCTATAAACATTCTAGCGCAAGTATTTTTTCATTAAATGTCTTTTTTTCTATTTTATTTGACATTTAATTATTTAAGGAAACTTTTTCAAAAAAATGCATGCAGGTACAAGATATAAATATATACAAAAAGAAATGAGTCACGTCAGAGAAAAAAATTCTAATAGAATTCTTTTTTTTTTTTTTTTTTAATTGAGCCAGGTTATACTACCTGCATTTGCTGGGTGAAGTATCTCTATTAATAGTGTTTTCCCCCAAGAGGTGTGTCACTCACCATGGACCCACACCCACCTCCCTCCTTCCCACTTTCACCTCCCCTTACACCCCTTCTCCCCACCCTGTACTAGTATCAGCTGTCTTCATATCAGAGTTGAGTACATTGGGTTCTCACTACTCCTTTCTTCTGATGCTTTACTGAGAAGATTGTATTTCAACTCCATCCACATTAATATGAAAGATGTAAAGTCAGCATTCTTTTATAGTGGCTGTATAGTATTCCATAGTACATATATACCACAGCTTGTTAATCCATTCCTGGGTTGGCGGGCATTTAGGTTGTTTCCACAATTTGACAATTGTAAATTGAGCTGCAATAAACAGTCTAGTGCAAATGTCCTTATGATAAAATGATTTTTTCCTTCTCGGTAGATGCCCAGTAATGGGATTGCAGGATCAAATGGGAGGTCTAGTTTGAGTTCTTTTGAGAGTTCTCCATACTTCCGTCCAAAAGGGTTGTACTAGTTTACAGTCCCACCAGCAGTGTAAAACTGTTCCCTTCTCTCCACATCTGCACCAGTCTGCAGCTTTGAGTCTTTGTGATGTGGGCCATTGTCACTGGGGGTAGGTGATATCTCAGAGTGGTTTTGATTTGCATTTTTTAAGTATTTTGCATGAGATCAATGGTACAGTTGGGTATAACATGCTATAATTATTAATATCTACCTCATAACCTTTCCACCTACCTTCTTGTTATTTTTGTGTTTTTACCTCCAGAGTAACAGTCCATGGTAATTTCCATCTCCAATATTAATGATAATAACCAAATCCCAAATCTAATTTTCATTCCTTAGGTATTTTTATTCACCATTGCTGCATTTCTTTTCATAGTACTGACCATCTTCTTCTCATTCTTGCAATTCTCTCCCCTATGCCCATCTGTCTGTCTGTCTCTCTCTCTCTCTTTCTTTTACCACATTGTTCTTTCCAAATTTTTTCTCACAATTCTTGGCTTGGTTACTAGGGGTCTCACTAACTTATTCTCAGTTTTCACATTTGGAGTAAGCATACTTAAGCTCAGATCTTCATTTTTAAAATTATTTTTGATAGTGATTTTATTTAGTCGCATGCAGAGTGGTCAAAAGAATGGCCTTCAAATGTTAAGTACTTGGTGCTATGGTTTGAATATGCCCACCCCCATTTCATATGATAGACATTTAATCCCCAAATTTGTAGGCTGATTGCATTTGTAGGTGGAAGCTTTGGGAAGTAATTAGAATCAGAGAGGATCATCAGGAAGCAGCCTGCATGAAGGGACTTGTGGTTTATAAGAAGAGGAAGAGGGACCTGAGTTGGTAAGCTCTTATCCTCTCATTGTGGGACGTCCTCTGCCATGCTATGACACAGCAAGAGGGGCTTACCAAAAGCCGAGCAGATGTTGTAGTTTAGTCAGGGCCAGGTTTGAGCCCGCCACCCTCCTCAGTATATGGAGCCGGCAGCCTGCCCACTGAGCCCCAGGAGCCTCCCCAGCTGAGAAGATGCTGATGCCATGTCATAGACTTCCCAGCCTCTAATGCTACAAGAAATACATTTATATATAAATAAAGTACCCAGTCTCAAGCAATTTGTTGTAGCAATAGAAAACAGACTGAGACATTTCATTTTAATTCCAAGCTTTTATACTGAATACTTGTATAACTTTGAGGAAAATGACATGCCATTTGGGGAACCTTCTCTGGGTTAGGAAAACTGGAGCTAATGCTACTTAAGTTGTCGGCACTTTGTAAATGTCAACTTAGCACATCTAGGTATACTTAATATATGTAAAACCAAATATGTCATCTAATGTTAGTTTTCCCCCCCTCTATTTATTTCCCATCTACTACCATTCTCCTGGTGATGTTAATTTACAAAATTCATATTGTTTGAACTACTCCACTAGTATCTATCACATGATCAATTTTTATACTCTATTGAAGTGCACATCTATTCTTTCTCATTCTTGCAAAGATCCGTAAAACTTATTTACCACATTCAATAAACTTTCTGCAGTTTTTGGCCGGGGCTGGGTTTGAACTGGCCACCTCTGACCTATGGGCCTGGCTCCCTATTCCTTTGAGCCACAGGTGCCTCCCCAGTATAAACTTTCTTAATATAATTTTCACATACTGAAAGCTTTTTCTTTAAAAATTTCTATTTAAATATTCTGATTAGTTTTGATTTAGTGATATTTTTGTTATTGTATTAATTGACATATTTTTAATTGTAAGAAAAATCCTGTTGATGTATGCATAAGTAAAATATGATAGAATTTATACTAGCATTTAGATCTAAAGTTGCTCTGAATGCTTTATATTGACAGTGTAGCTAAAGATAGAGTGAAATAATGTTAATATGATGATTGATACTAAGAAGTACGGTGGAGGGAGGGTAATTGGTGGGATCACACCTATGGTGCATCTTACAAGGGTACATGTTAAATCTACTAAGTGTAAAATATAAATGTCTTAACGCAATATCTGAGAAAATGCGATGAAGGCTATGTTAACCACTTTGATGAAAGTATTTCAAATTATATATAAAACCAGCACATTGTACTCCATAATTGCATTAATGTACACAGGTATTATTTAATTAAAAAAAAAAAGAATTTTTCCAGAAAAAATGTATGCCATATTTGATTATTTACATATTATATAATTTAAAAATGCACATATATATTTGACAAAATTTATTTAAAATGCATTTTATTTTTTGTGTTATTTTAAAATATCACAGGGGTGCAAATGTTTTGTTTACATGGATAGTAACAGTTAAGTAAATGTTTTAAGTGTGCTTATCACCCACATAGTGTTCTTTGTACCTGTGATGTTTTTGCTCCTGCCTTCCTTCCAGGTACCCACTGCTTGATTTCTATTGAGTTTTACCTCCCCCTAGGCATGTGTGTGCTCACTGGTTAGTTCCAATTTAATAGTGAGTACATGTGGTGGTGTTTTTCCATTTTTTAAGGTAATCACTTAGGATAATGGTTTCTACTTCCAATTAAAGTGTTGCAAAAGACATTAATTGATCCTTCTTCATGGCTGATTGGGATTCCAGGGTGTACGTACACCACATTCCATTAATCTACTCATGGGCTCTTGGGTTGATTCCACATCTTTGCAATTATGAATTGTGCTGCAATAAACATTCAAAAGCTGGTATGTTTTAATAAAATGATTTCCTTTCCTACCCAGTAGTGGGATTGCTGGATCAAAGGTAAATCTACTTCTAGTTGTTCAAGGAATCTCTATACTGTTTTCAATAGAAGTCTTGCTAATTTGCAGTCCCACCAACAATGTATATGCATTCTTTTATCTCTGCATCCACACTAGCATCTAAGGTTTTTGGAATTTTTAATTAAAGCCATGTAACCGGGGTAAGGTAATATCTCATTGTAATTTTCATTTGTATTTCCATGATGATTAGTGGTGTTGAGAATTTTTTCAAATGTTTATTGACCAAATGCCTTGGAAATCATTAGCAGGAAAATTGACCTTCAGTATATGAAATATATAAATATAATTTATGCTGATGAATGGGTTTATAACAATAAAAAGATTATTTAGAAATACTAGAAAATTTAGCACACTTTAGAAAAAGTAATTAATATAATGGTGATTTTTTTTTCTCCTAGAGAAAATATATATAAGTTGATGGGCCTTGTCAGAAACATTTTTAATTGCTCTATAAAGGCATGTATCTGTAAATTCAACAAATTAATGACTTACAGAAATTTTTTATAGATCACATCTGTTTGAGAAAAATAACATTTCCAAAAATAGAGTAGATGCAAAAATTGAAAGATATTTTTTGAAAAGAAATATTAGAAATATATGCTTTTATTCTATAGGATAATAATGTCAAATCACATTCTAGATTTAATAATGAAAACATAAATAATATAGAGAAAATGTGTAAACTTTGTGAGGGTATTTACTAATTAAATGAAAAAGGTTATAATCTTATATGTACTTTTGAAACGGTAATTTAGACTATCCATGTATTCACACCAACATTGCTTTGACAGTAAGAAATTAATTGGAATGTCTAGATTTGAGTAAGAGAGCTTGTCTCTATTTTAAATGTGAAAATTTTAAAAACTTTTCTTGAGAAATGTTATAACATTGATGTTAATGTAACTAGTTTTCCTGGTTTCTTTTGCAAAAAACACTAAACATGTTACTAAGCTAATTTCCTGAGGCTTGTGGCCAATATTTTTTAGAGTCAATTTCTTGAGGAATTATTTAGTGGCAAGGTTCATCACACATAACTCAATGTGTTGTGATTTTTACTATCGTATAAGAGATTATGTGGCGGGAATTACTTCCATTATTCATTTATTTATGTTGTATAAAGGCACTGGAAACACTGAATGAGGAAGAGAGGACTAAGCCAGTGATCTTAGAAAAAACACAAATCTGTGTTCCTGTTTCACACGTTTAGGTCAATTTGTCAATATATGACTTTTATATGTTTTTCATATTTATCTTCATTCATTCTTTACGAGGTTTTTGCTTCTAGTCCTTATCTTAAACATTGTTAGTTATTCAATTTCAAGCCTTTTTAATTCTGTGACGGCAAAAAGTCCTAATAAACATGTATATATAAAAAAAAAGAGAGAAGATAACTTATAAGTATACATATGGATTCACTGACATTGAACTCAGCCAACAACACTGTACTTTATGCCTGAACAAAGCTTATCTAACGTAAGTATTTTCTCTGTGAGGCACATTACAGTCTTCTTGTGAACGAATACTAGAGAGGACTTTATTTATTTATTTATTTATTTATTTTGAGACCGAGCCTCAAGCTGCCACCCTGAATGGAGTGCTGTGGCATCACAGCTCACAGCAACCTCCTATTCCTGGGCTCAAGCGAGTCTCTTGCCTCCGCCTCCCAAGTAGCTGGGACTACAGGTGCCCGCCACAATGCCCAGCCATTTTTTGGTTGCAGCCGTCATTGTTATTTGGCAGGCCCGGGGGCTGGATTCGAACCCGCCAGCTCAGGTGGACGTGGCTGGCGCCTTAGCCCGTTGAGCCACAGGCGCCAAGCCTAGAGAGGACTTTAGTAGTAGGCTCCAGTGCAATTTTAAAACAAGGAAGTCCACAACATAAAGAACAAAATGTGAAAAATGAGGTGCTAAAGGAACTGTGGGAAGGGCGCTGGTCTATAACGTGAAAGCTGAAGCAGAAAGGCAAAGCCTTGTCTTGCTGTTTCTTAGCTGGGAGTGCTGGGTGACTGACACTTTTCACTGTTCTGTGCATACTCGTGTCCACAAATGACAAGGAAAACACCACAAATATTCATTTTAGGGTGAACAATAATTTTCAATGAGTAGACACATTTACAAATACAGAATTGGTGAAAATGGCAGTAATGATGATGGACTCTTTGTCTCTTTCCGCCTTCTCTCTCTGTCTCTTTCCACATATATATGGAAATATGAAGAATAGATACAAAGGGTCCCTTAAGAAAGAAATAAAATGGTACTAAAATGGCAATACTTAACTCATGTTTGACTTCTGCGATTACTAGAGATATAAGATACAGTATCCAAGACAACAAACATTACGGTACGGAATGAGTATTACAATTTTAATAAAGTTTTTTCTTTCTTAAAATGTATATACATTTTTCGGCACCTTGGTATCTAACTTTCTCTATCTATCTCTCTACCCACCCATCTATGTATAGATATAGGCATATGTATGAGATTATGTACAAAGGTAAAACACATGTAAGTCATTTAAACATGTTGCCTTAAAAACTCACTTGACTCATTGTGATTTATAATGTTGACAATATTTTGCGCTGCTAAATTTTTTGTTAAATATCTTATATTCTCTTCTAAATAACATATTTTGCATAACTAATTTTATTAACCATGAAATTTAGTATCAATTAAAATAATTCAAAATAAACACTAACCTTAACAAATTGCCAAGCATTTGGTTTGCATTTCTAAATGAGCTCATGCGATGAGACACAGGAGGGATGAGAAGAACTGGATTCCACTACATTAACAAAGAAGTGTGACGAGCTACCCCAGTGTTTTGGAATTAGGTAAATTCATGAGAAAAATATTTGAAACCAGGAGAGAAAGAAAGAACTAGAAACAACTATTTAACATGGAAAGGCCGGGTGTGGGTGGCTCACCTCTATAACCCTACTGTTCTGAGAGGCCAAGATGGGCCCATTGCTTGAGCTCAGGAGTTCAAGCAAGCAAGAGTGAGCAAGCCAGTCTGAGCAAGAGTAAGACCTTGTCTCTACTAAAAATAGAAAAACTAGCTGGGCGTTATGGTGGGCATCTGTATTTCCAATTACTATGGAAGCTGAGGCAAGAGGATGGCTTGAGCCCAAGACTTTGAAATTGCTGTGAGTTATGATGACACCAAGGCATTCAACCCTAGGGCAATTGAGTGAGACTCTGTCTCAAAAAAAAAAAAAAAATAAATAAATGAAAAATAAAAATAAAATTAAATACAATGGAAGGAAAATAGTTTTATGCTTGTATCAATTTACAAACAAGAAAACTACACTGTGGTCTTCAAAAATGAACAATCTTTAGAAACTACTACCCAAGCATCTGATAACAATATGGAAAGGTAACATCCCTCCCTAAATTTAAATTAGACAACAATAAATCAAATTAATTCCTACTAAAATACAAATGTGGTTGCCTAATTTTCTTTGTCTAAGAGACCCAGGATATTCTGACATGTGACTGTGAGTGACAAACTGGGCAGAATACGTTGTGTTCACTTGCTAGTGTGCCCGTCTCTGTGTCTCTGTGTGAGTCTCCATCTATGCATGTGCAGAAAGGAAACTTAGTGATTAACAGTGACATGATACAATCCTCTATTTTGACATTTAAGACTAAAGACTAAAGGGTTCTGCAGCTCTTTCCTGAGATAGAGACTTCACTATCCAAGTGTGAAAAACTGAACTCTTCATTCCCACCAACTAAGTTGCAAAACTTGCTTCTCATTGCTAGTCTTTTTCACAGAAGAAAAACATATTAATCAAGTTTTTAAGTCAAAGACTATGAATAATCTCTCTTTTTTATTTTTTTATTTTTTTAATAATTTTTTTAAATCATAATTGTGTACATTGGTGCAATCATAGGGCAGGATGTGCTTCATATACAATCAGAAACATTTTGATCGTACTGTGAGAGATAGCCCTCATAGCATTTTCTTAATCACTATATAAAGACATTGATACTCTACAATTCTAGACCCAATTATAGCACTAGAATTTATTTTTTAAAAATGAAACATGATAGAAGATCCTAAGCAGGAACATTGTAAAACTGATTAATTTTTATACAGAACAAGAAGAAAAATAGATAGGAGAAAGATATATGAAAAAAGTGACCAGTCAAGACTATACTGAGAACATCTGGATGGCAGAAAATGGTGGTCATGGCTAACATATGGACAAACCAGAAACATACTTAGCTGTAGAAAAGGATTTAGCAACAGATCCAATTTGAATATGGCAGAGAGGAAGTATTTAGATCAGTGGTTCTCAAGTTATGGTGGCATCTGGGATATCTGTTATAAATTTAAGTCCCTGTAACCTAAACATTTGTACCCTCATATTAATCTGAAATAATAATTTTAAAAAGTCAGGTCTGGTATATTTTCATCAATGTGTTTAATTTTCTGTCAACAGCCTTTTTTCATATTCTTTGCCCATCTAGTCAGCTGTTTCTTATTTATATGTAAATGATTTTTCTATTAAAGATACATTAAACATGTTCAAAAAAATTAAAAAGTTTAAGTTCCTAGGCCTGTGCTCATTTTCTAAGTCTAGGTTATAGAGACACTGGAACCTGAAATATATATTTTTTTTTTTCTTGTAGAGACAGAGCCTCACTTTATCACCCTTGGTAGAGTGCCGTGGTGTCACACAGCTCATAGCAACCTCCAACTCCTGGGCTTAGGTGATTCTCTTGCCTCAGCCTCCTGAGTAACTGGGACTACAGATGCCCGCCACAACGCCCTGCTATTTTTTGTTGCAGTTTGTCGGGGGCTGGTGCCCTACCCACTGAGCTGCCTCCCCCTTTAAACAAATTTTTAAGAGCAGTTTTGGGTTCACAGCAACATGGAGTTGCAGGTAGAGAGACTTTCTGGATTCCTTTCTTTGGTGCTACATGATATTCCAGGCCCATCTTATACTTTCTCTGCCCCAGCCCTCCTGGAATCAGCCATTTCTCTGAGGAGAAGCCCTGGTTCCTTTTTCTGGAAAATGATGTTAGAAACCAAGATCCTGCACTGGCTGTACCCTTTGCTGCTGGAGTGCCCCTGCTTCTAGGCCCTGTCAGCAAACAGAGTAAGGACAAGGTGTATATACATAACTATATTTCTATTTCAACCGTCTAAATCTATATGAGGCTAAATGTGAGTTCGTACTCATGTCAACTTTACGATCTACCATGTAGATCATTGTCACCACCTCACCTTACTTTTCTGTAACTCCCACTCTGAGATCCCTGGCTCTGACCAGATGCCATACAGTAACATATGTTCTATTCCATTCCAACATAAACAACAATGCCTGAAATGTTGAACT
Source organism: Perodicticus potto (assembly GCA_963574655.1). NCBI lineage: Eukaryota > Metazoa > Chordata > Mammalia > Primates > Lorisidae > Perodicticus > Perodicticus potto. The sequence continues at coordinate 7,640 of CAUYRH010120903.1, read as the reverse complement.
ACACTCCTGTCCCTCATTCATTTTATCCCTCTACCTTGCTTTATTCTCTTTCATTGTGCTCCACACTGTTTATATTGATTTTTTATGTTTATTTATGCTCCTTTTCTTTTTTTTTTCTTTAAGACAGAGACTCATTTTGTCACCCTTGGTAGAATGCCATGGTGTCACAGTTCACATCAACCTCAAACTCTTGGGCTCAAGTGATCCTCTCGCCTCAGCCTCCTAAGTAGCTGGGACTATAATCACCTGCCACAACACCTGGCTATTTTTAGAGATGGGGTCTCGCTGTTCTTCAGGCTGGTCTTGAACTCCTGAGCTCAAGCAATCCACCTGCCTCAGCTTCCTAGAGTGCTAGGATCACAAGTGTGAGCCACCATGCCCGGCATTTACTTATTGTTTATTTTCTTCCTCTGTGACAACACAGACTTTCACGGCTGAGTGCCTAGCGCTTAAAACTGCCTAACACAAAGTAAGTGCTCAATAAATGAGTGGAACAAAAGAAAAAAAAATCATTATGTTTATTATATCAATTAAGTAGGTGTCAGGGTCTTTCCTAGCCAGCACTATTTCATTCAGCTTTGAGATACTATATATATTTCAATCTAATTATAATTACAGTATATAATTTAGATGTGTCATCAATTCAATTGACTTATCCCTCCAATTGCCACAATTATAACCACCTAACTAAAACAATAAACTCTGACAAACTTCCAAAAGTAGGAAAAGCTCCTACTTTTTCCTTTTTTTTAATTTATTTTTTAATTTTTGCAGGTTTTTTTTTTTTTTTTTTGGCCGGGGCTGGGTTTGAACCTACCACCTCCGGTAGATGGGGCCAGCGCCCTACTCCTTTGAGCTTCGGGTGCCTCTGAGCCTACTTTTTCCTTTTATGGCCTGACTCTATTTTTTTTTCTTTTTTTTTTGTATTTTATGGCCTGACTCTAAATATCACCTCCCCCATTCCCATCCTCTACAACTTAATAGAGGATGATAATCTATTGACAATCTATTCAGTCTTTTCTAGACATTTTCAATTCTGTGATCTATTTATTTATTTAAAGACAGAGTCTCATTCTGTTGCCTGGGCTAACATGCCATTGCATCAGCCTAAGTCACCATAACCTCAAACTCCTGGACTCAAACAATCTTCTGGCCTCAGCCTCTCGAATAGCTGGCACTGCAAGCACCAGGCACAATGCTCAGCTCGCTTTTCTATTTTTAGTAGAGATGGGATATCCCTCTTGCTCAGGCTGGTCTCAAACTCCTGAGCTCAAGGGATCCTCTCACCCTGGACTCCCAGAGTGCTAGGATTATATGTGTGAACCTCTGAACCTGGCCTAGTTATTGATTGACAAACTTTTTTTTTAAACATTTGTTGGAAATATGAACATAAATCACTATCAAAAGTTCAAATCATAGAGTCAATGAGAAACTGTGCAAAAATCAAGCTGTTGATTTTAAATTAATCTTCCAAAAGAACAGTGAAGGCATATAAAAACAATTTTTGGAAAAAGTACACAGATTTGCTTTCTTTTCCTGAATTTGGAAGCCTGAAGTTGAAGAACAAAGACACTAATAGAAAACATATGGAAAAGATCAGTAACAGGATGGAATGTTGGCTCAAATGTGGTCTGCCACGTTTTACATACCAGTGTCTCAAATAATAGACTAGATTTTTACAATACTGTCAAAGTATCATTTGAAACACTGTATACTTTTCTTAAATGTGAATTTTTAAAAAAATGCTGTGAGTACTTTATACAAACTTAATTAAAAACACTATTTTTAAGGAAACAAACACAAACTCCAAGATTTACTTTACCTTATTAGTTTGCTCCAGCTTAAAAGAATCCCTCCCCACCGCAAATGAACTCAAAGTCCACTGCCAAGAAAGAAAAGTCAACTCTGTTTAAAATATGAAAACACTGAATAAAAATTTACCATTTAAAGCTGTTAACTGTTACTCTTCAGGAGAGGAAGCTTAGTGAAATGAGGAATTTTCTAAGTCTGCAAAATATTCAGTAAAGGCCATAGTTACTGGGCAACAGAAGGTTTTCATTTTCAATACTATAAAATTAATACTAAATATTCTAGACCTCCTGACCCCACTCTCCCCCTACTTGAATTTAATTGTGTCTGGGATGGGCATGTAGTTGTTTATCTACTAGTTTCACATTGAGTATACTGGATACTTACTTTTTCATTCTTGTAATACTTTATTTAGAAGGATGTCTTCCAGATCCATCCAGGTAAATACTAAAGATGGAAAGTCTCCATCTTTCTTTATGGCTAAATAGTATCTCATGGTATACGTATTCCATAGTTTACCCATTTTTGAGTTGATTGGCGTTTGAGTTCTTTCCACATCTTGGAGATTATGGATTGAGCTGCTATAAACATTCTAGTGCAAATGTCCTTATTGTTAAATAAACTTTTTTCTTCTGGGTAGATAAGTAGTAATGGCATTGCAGTATTAAATGGAAGATCTACTTTTAGCTCTTTGAGGATTCTCCATACTTCTCTCCAAAAAGGCTGTATTAGTTTGTAGGCCCACCACCAGTGCTAAAGTGTTCCCTTCTCTCCACACCCATGTCAATATCTGCGGCTTTGGGACTTCGTGATGAGATATACCTTCTTTTCTTTTTTTTTTTTGGAGACAAAGCATCATTTTGTGGTATCCTAGTAAGTATATTTGGGAGCAACATGAAAAAGAAGAAAGCTAATAGAAAAGAAGATACAAGTCTTTGTCTGAAAAAAATTGTATGTTGAATCTGTGTAACCCATGACAATCTACTGCATTTAAAAAATAAACTAGGGCCAGGCATAGTGGCTCATGTCTGTAATCCTAGCACTCTCAGAGGCCCAGGTGGGTGGATCGCTTGAACTCAAAGGAATTTCAAATAGTAAAAATAGTAAAGTAAAAATAGAAAAACTAGCCAGGCATTGTAGTAAGTGTCTGAGGTCTCAACTACTGCAAAGGATGAGAGGCAAAATGACCAACCTAGGAGTTTGAGGTCATTTTGAGCTACGATGCCAGGGCACGCTACCCGCATGCTACCCAGGGCGATAGAGTGAGACTCTATCTCAAAAACAAATAAACAACCTAAACGTGAAATGCTGTATCGTTCTAATCTTGATTCTTTGTTTTAAGAAAGTGAATCACTGATGTGAATGTTGAACAACTGAGGGACTCAAGAAATTTTTGAGTTCCACCTTAAATTGCTGAGACACTGGGCTCTCTGTCACAACAGACTTTAATTTGAAGAATTCTTTGGCATGAAAATAAAAATAAAAACAGTAATCAGTACATTCTGTTTCATTTAGTTTTGTTTGCCTTTCATGTAAGAGGAAATTCTTGCCACACCTCAAACCAAAATTAAGGGGAAAAGAAAAAAGAAAGCCACATAAAGCTGAGGAAGAACACAAGCAACTTTAATTTGAATCCACAAAGTTTTGTATAATGAGAAGAAATACATAATTTTAATCCTAGCCAAGTGTTTTCAGAGCAGATTGTATTTGCTTAAATTGCTACAGTAATTCAAGGGACAGCCCTGTCTGGACACAGCGGTACTGTGGATTTTTAAGAGACTCAGTTAAAGAATTTAGGAATTTCTGAATCATTTAGAAGATTTGCAAATTCATCAACCCCTGAAAACTAAAGCACATTCAACAGGTATGATGATAAAATAATTTTCAATTTTTTAAGAATGTATTCCTGCTGTTAAAAAAGTATATTGGATTTATTTAATATTACAATAGACTGCATCTATCATAAAAGCACAATTTTTGGAAGCAAAATCTGGTAAAAGTTACATTAAAATTATGATTAGGCGAAATGTTCAGGGGAAGAAATAGTATAGTGAGATTAATTTTCTAATTTAAGCTTTACCCGATAAAAAAAATCTTTAGATTTTTAAAAGTGTGAGTGAAAGGAAAGATTCTCTGGTTAAAGGAATTAATCTCTCTTTCTTGGGTCTCTCTTTCTTCTCTCAATTTTAAATAACAAAACCAGCTAATGCCTTTAAGCCATACATTTGAGCAGTGCTAATGATTCTGTTTGTAGAGAAGATGGGCATTGTACAAGTTTCACTCAAGATTTATCAAAATTTCTCGAGAAACCAAATTTCTAACACAGAACATTATTTGTTTTTATTTGCCTCTTTCTGGAAGGGAAGATATGGATGCTCTAACTGAAGGATCTAGTTACTTGGGTTTTAGTTATTTAAATTTGAAAAGTATTATAACTAAAAATAATTGAGACAATCATATATTTAATAGGAAAATAATTTACAAAGTTAAATGTAAAACTGTCATGGAAAAATCTGACTCATATCCTAATACTTAGCTTCTAACAATAAAACAATTATGTCCTTAAAATAATAAAATGTTGAGGATTTACTTTAAATTCTCCAGGACAAAGTAAATTATATCTCATTTTTATTAATAATTTCAATGAGAACTTGTCTTAATGAAAGCATGAATGCTTTTTCCAGGTAAAAGAACTGTTATGACATAGAGAATTTTATTGCTAGAATATAAAGAATTCACTTTAATGGATAATTTTTAAAAACTGGTAATACATGTCTTACTTTGCTTTAAACTTTCTTTTTCACATTTGTTGTATCTATACTAGACAGTGTACTAGGAAAGTGAGAAATACAGTAATGGAGAAATAAACATTCAACAGGAAGGAGAAGAGCCAAGCTCTCTGTGACTATGTTCCTTTAAAGAAATCAGAAGGGTGAAATTAAAGTATAGAAATAATCAACATTGGTAGATAAGTATTTCTAACAAGATATAATCTGTTACTTATTAATACAATCATTCATTTAACAAAACTTGGAGTACTTATCATATTGTGCATTGTACTAGGTTCTGTTAAATATTAGTGGGCAGGAAAATGACTGACAATGAATTATACTATATTGCTGTGAGTTATCCTATAGAGAATAAGGCATAGATTGTAGAATATGCAAAGCAGAAGTAACAAAAATATGCTTAGCAAATGGCTGAGGTTACTTGGATTAAAAAACCTGAATAAAGTGTAACAGGGAAAATTATCATGGGAAAAGAGCAAGTAGAATACAAAATAATGGACATAGGATAGAAATGGGATGAATTTCAGTCAGACAAGAAAACAGTACTTAGTCAAAATGAAGTGGGAAAAGATCGCATTACAGGGCTAGGGGTATGGAGGGGGAAGTATAAGAATGTTTAAGATAAATTCAGGAATAGAAGAGAAAGTGCTCTTCAGGGAAAGCCTTTGTTTTTAGGTGGCCATAATGAACAGAAACAGACAACTTTAAGATTCCCCTTATATTTTAAGTCAAAGGTATGCAATTAAATATAGTTAAAGGTATGTAGTACCACCCAGACCGCCTCCATTTTTTTCAACAATTTCTCATACTTGTTGAACAGACTCTAATTCTCAAATTGCTGACAAATGTTAATGATCTTAACACAAGGACAAAACCCAAGCTGAGTTTTCATGAACAATACTCTTTCCAAATTTATCTGTGCAATAGTCAGCTTTAGACTTCTGTGTGGTCTGGCCCAGCACAGCTGCACGTCTGCGCCTCTAACTCTGCCTCTGCTTCCGCTTGAGTCTTTTGGGAACATAACAACGTAATAGGATCCAACTTTAATGGCCAAAGTGAAAATGAAGTGAAGTATGACAAGTGTTTCAAAAAGTTAATATGCCATACTATATATAAAGAGTACAATAAAATATTATAAAATTATATATAAAATATCAAGTGTAAAATATAGGATGATTTTTACCTATTCCTGTTAATCTCCCAAGGTCTAGGTTAAATGATGTCTGCAAAAGCAAAGTTTAGCTACTGGGCCACTGGGCCCAAAGCAAAACTTGCCTCTGCTATAAATCATGTTACTTCTGTCTTAGTTAGGGTTTATTGTGACACTCTCCTCCACTAAACCACTTGCTCTTTACAGATGGGGCCATGTGTTCATGCCCTCATTTCCCACCAACTTACCATAGTGCCTTATTCCTAGAGATAACTCAGGACAAAAGTAAACTGAAGTAACCCAATCAAACTAATTTAGCAAAGTGCTTTACTAAGCACATTCATGTGCACCAAAGTAGTACAGTACAACCGGTGAATGAGCATCCCCAAGCAGACCTGCTGAGACCTTCCAGCCCAATTGGGCTGGACTACTCTTAACACTGCCTTATAGGATGAGACCATAACTCCTTCACTCCTCCTCTCCACAAGACTCTCTTCTACTTCATCTATAAACCCCAGCATGCAGATCAGAATTCAATGTTAATTTGTTAAATTTAAATTTGGTATTCATTTCCAGAGTGCTAATTCCTTGGGTCAAAATTTAGACTCTCTAGATTCTGCACTTAACAGCCTCATTTTGTTCTTTCACTGGTTAACTAGCATTTTTCAAGCAGAGCATTTCACCCTCTGTTTTTCCTATGTTTTTGTTCATCTCGTCTATTTGAAAACCTTCCCTACCCTCTATGACATTGATTTTCACTGGTATCCTGTGAGAGAATCTTAGGTGCATAGTGAAAAATTTTTAAAGATCATTAATCCAATTATTTTGAAAAAAGTTCAAAGCAAAGTAAGAATTTTTTGTTACTCTTTTTTTTAAATCAACATAATTTAAGTGTGCCACAGAAGTTTAAAATAGGTTCCAATGTGCTGTGAGATTAAAAAAAAAAAGTCAAAAAACACTGTTCTATGAGAACTCTTACACTCCTTCAAAGTCCTCCATGAATTCCATGAAAAAGAAAGAACAATGGATGAAATATACTTCGACTTGTAGAAAGTGACATCATGATGTAATCCCAGCACTCTGGGAGGCCAAGGTGGGAAGATCACTTGAGGTTAGGAATTCAAGACCAGCTTGAGCAACAGTGAGACCCCATCAGTATTGAAAATAGAAAAATTAGGTGGGCATTGTTTAGTCCTAGCTACTCAGGAGGCTGATGCAAGAGGACTGCTTGAACTTAGGAGTCTGAGGTCACAGTAAGCTATGATAACACCAATGCACTCTAGCCAGGGAGACAGCCTCCAAAAAAAAAAAAAAAAAGTAAGAAAGAAAGCGAAAAAATAGAAACAAAGAAAAAAAGAAAAAGGAAAGAAACATCAGGAATTTCAAAATCATATATTGTTAAAAAAAAATAAGAGACCAAACCATTGTCATTTTGGCATTTTCTTGTAGGTAGTAATAGATATAAGAAAATATATCAGAATAAATAATCACTCAATCCTGTTTACTAAATTTAAAAAAAAAGGAAGCAAGATCATTACTTAAAAATAATAATGGGGAATGATGTTTTAAGAGGGTGGAGAGAGGGGCTCGGCGCCTGTGGCTCAACGGGCTAAGGCGCCAGCCATGTACACCTGAGCTGGCGGGTTTGAATCCAGCCTGGGCCCGCCAAACAATAATGACGGCTGCAACCAAAAAATGGCCAGGCGTTGTGGCGGGCGCCTGTAGTCCCAGCTACTTGGGAGGCGGAGGCAGGAGACTCACTTGAGCCCAGGAATTGGAGGTTGCTGTGAGCTGAGATGCCACGGCACTCCATCCAGGGTGACAGCTTGAAGCTCGGTCTCAAAAAAAAAAAAAAAAAGAAAAGAAAAGATTTTCATTTTTCTAATGAGATG
>CAUYRH010120902.1:0-13899 GCA_963574655.1 Perodicticus potto | reverse complement strand
AATGGGCACTTAGGCTTCTTCCATGACTTAGCAATTATGAATTGGGCTTCAATAAACATTCTGGTACAGATGTCTTTTTTATAATGTGATTTTTGGTCTTCTCAGTATATAGCTAGTAAAGGAATTATAGGATCAAATGGCAGGTCTATTTTTAGATCTCTAAGTATTCTCCAAACACCCTTCCAAAAGGAACGTATTAGTGTGCATTCCCACCAGCAGTGTAGAAGTGTTCCCTTTTCTCCACATCCACACCAACATCTCTGATTTGGGGATTTTGTGATGTGGGCTAATCTTACTGGAGTTAGGTGATATCTCAAAGTAGTTTTGATTTGCTTTTCTCTGGTGATTAAGGATGGTGAGCATTTTTTCATGTGTCTGTAGGCCGTGCGCCTGTCTTCTTTAGAGAAGTTTCTCTTCAAGTCCTTTGCCCACCCTGAGATGGGATCAGTTGTTCTTTTCTTGCTAATACATTTGATACAATTGTCTGTTTTCATCAGGAACTGAGTCTATGCTTTATCAGGCAATAACTAAGTACTTCATTGAGACGTTACTATGTGACCAGCACTATAATATACAGTGTGAAAACGTAAATTAGTAAAGTTCTGTGTGAGTTGAATATATGGTAGGTTCTATCATGAAATAATTTTGGCTTTAAATCTTTTTTTTACTTTTTTTAGATTTCAAAATATTAGGTAGTACACGTTTTAGTTATAAAATTTGTTTTTATACAAATTGAGTCACAGTTATAAGTGTGCCCTTCACCCAAATAGTGTGCAATGTACCCATTAGGTGTGAATTGACCCGTCCCCTTCTTCCTCCCTCCCACTTCATTTGCATTGAGTTTTACTTACATACACATATGCATGTAAGTAGTGATCAATTAGTTCCAATTTAGTATTGAGCACATGTGCTGTTTGTTTCTCCATTCTTGTGATACTTCACTTAGAAGAATGGTCTCCAGTTCCATCCAGGTTGTCACAAAAGATGCTAGACCACCCTTTTTCATGGCTCAGTAGTATGGATAGACCACATTTTACTAATCTATTCATGTATCTGTGGGCACTTGGGTTGTTTCCATGACTTTGCGATTGTGAATTGTGCTGCTACAAACATTCAAGTGCAGATGTCCTTTACATAATATGATCTTTTTTCCTTCGGGTAAGGAAATTGTTGAAATGACAGAAATAGAATTCAGAATATGGATGCCAAATAAGATAGATGGGATTGAAGAGAAAGTAGAAAACCAGAGAAAGAACACCCAAATTTTGGCTTTATGTTAAGCAACCTAATGAGTCAGAGTTTAGATTAAAAGAGAAAATAGCACAGTTTAGGCTAAAGTAATTGAGAAACAGTCAAAACAGAGCCAGGAGTTGATAAAATCCCTGAGTAAAATTTGAATAAAGAAAAGGAAGGCCATGTCAGGCCAAAGGAAGAAAATAATGAGAGGCACTAAAAATATCTTCCTTATACATATAAGATATTCTTTAGGGGAGTAATAAGAGAGTGTTAGCCACATAGAGCAAAGTCAAAGTCTGGAGAGTCTTTTAAAGTGGAAACTGGGGGTGCAGGGAGAAGGATTATAGGATAAAATATATTTCAGTGACTCTCACAAGCCAAGGTAGAGTTCCTCCAAAGTTTCTGTTTCATGAAACATACAGTAAATGGCATTTGCACAGCATGGTGGGGTAAAGATATGAGGATGTACATGGTCAGAGGTAATTATCTTGTGGGATTCTAGCTGCTCAGATCCAGCCTGCTTGTCCCAAAGACAGACGGGATGAATACTCTCAGCACATCTGGACCATCAGATCAGGGGAAGCCTGTGTGGAAGGGCAGGACTAGAACACACTGAGAAATCTAGGGTTGCTACTAACTTTGTGTGTTCTTGTTCTCAAGGGAAATAAAACTGTAGACCTCAAGTGTGTCCCTGAAAGATGACCAGATGAAATGAAATGTTTGTCAGTTGAGCTTTCCACAACATTCTAATCAAATGCTTGTCTTATTCATTCTGTAGAGAAACCTCTCTCTAGACCCATAGCTTGTCTATACAAATTGTCACATGGTCAGCTGGTTTCATATGGAAGTGGTCAATGATACAGAAATGAACAAATTCATTGGTTAAATTGATCCAAAAAATGTGCAAGTAAAAAGTGTGTTTATGTCAGGGTCATTATATGATTGCTGTAGCTTAATCAATAAAGTCTATTAATCCATTGTATCAAATCTAGCAGATTCTTGAACTGTCTGTGTCAGTACCAAGGATAACAAAGTTAAAGGGGAATCTGCAGAATTTCATCCTGACCCTTCATTTTAAATATGTGGAAAAAAGACAATTAGTGAGGTAGGTGGTAAATGCAAGGTGTCTTAGTAAATTTATCAAGGCAGGGATAGAACCCAAGTTTCTTTATTCCAGTGCAGGGCTCTTGACAGGATGCTACACTAACTCCTGGGCAATTTTGTGTAAGTCATTGTATTCTAAAGGTTTAGTTGAAGCCAGTGTCATTCTACTCCTCTATTTTCTATCTTTTTTTTAAAGATGGGGACATAACTCATTGTAACCTAGAACTCCTGGGCTCAAGTGACTCTCCAGTCTTAGCCTTCTGAGTAGCTAGGATTACAGGTCACTATGTCCAACTAACACATGCACACACATTTTTTTTGGTAGAGTATATACACACACAGACACATATATATATATATATTTTGTAGAGTATACACACACATATACATATATACACACATATATGTAGATATATATATATGTGTGTGTGTATACATATATATATATATATATTTTTTTTTTTTTTAGAGAGACAGTTTCTCAGTGCATGACTACCGGCTCAGGCTGATCTCAGATGCCTGGGTTCAACTGATCCTCCTACCTTAGCTACCCAAACTTCTGGAATTATAGGTGTAAACTACTCTTTCCCTCCATATTTACTAGGATAAATGAAAGCAAAATATATATATCATAATCTATCACTGTGTAACAACCAACCAAACATTAACAGTTAAAAACAATTATCTATGTAGCTTATGACTCTGTTTGCTGGCAACTTGAATGAAGCTCAGATCGATGGTTCTTCTGGCCCCATCTGTCGTGGAAGCTGGTTGTTCTAAGACGGCTTTACCTGGCATGGCTCATCTCAGTTCCACATGCTCTTTCATCCTTCAGCAGCCTAGACAAGACTTGAGACACGGTAACTGGGCAGACTTCACAGAGAGAGAATGGAAACATACAAAGCCTCCTGTGGCTCACACACATGACCAGTATAATATCTGTATACTATCATTATCATCACACTGTGGCCTAAAGAAAGACATAAGGCAAGTCCATATATAAGTGGAGGATAAGACATTACAAATCTTGATGAGAAGTGATAGAAGTCAGATATCAAGAGCACAGCTACAGGGAGGGGTAGAATAGGACATTTGTTCAAATGATCTCCCATGAAAAGAAGACAGCATTATAAATATCCCTGCTACATTGACAATATTGGAAATAAGGCAGATTAAAGTTGAAGCCAGTGCTTTGAGCCTACATTAACCCAAGCCTTTTGAACAATAAGGTCAATCTCCTTAAAGGTACACCTTGGGGGATAAAAACAGACTGGTGAAAGTAATTTTAGAAAAGCAAAAGATAATAGCAATATCAGTGACTGAGTAGAAATTGAAACCAACAAAATAGTAATCAAAATAAAAATACCTGAGACATTTTCATTCTATATCCATGACCGGCCCTCCTCAATCCACTTTGCTGACTCGATTGTCTCACCAGCCTAGGTGAGAATACTAGGATAGCCTAGTATTGCTGGGCTGGTGAGTCTGTTTAAGAGTCTGTCCTTGGAATTTTTCTCCTCTGCCTCTAACTCCAGTTGACTCTCAAACTCTGTGTCATCAGTCTTGTTGCTTTATATATCACCAATAAGCTGAGGCCTGTCAAAATTAACTTACCATCTTAGAGCTTTCTTCTAAATACTAGATTTTTAAGCAATTGTCTATTCTACATTTCCATTATTCACTTAAGTTCACCATTCCCTACACTAACCTACAGAATTAATTATTTCTACTAAAACATAATAAAATCTTCTCTAAGATTTTTCTATCAAAAGTAATTTCCACCCAATGTTCAGGTAAAAACCATTTGTTTCTTAAATTCTTCATAATCATCCATAAGTTTTCTTGTTTTGTTTCTCTCTCCAAAATTAACCATAAATCTGACCACAGTTTACTAATACATGGTTCTGTCCAAATAACAGACCCTTATATGCAACAGTCTTCTACTGTTCTGCCTAGTTTCTACAGCTTATCCTTCAAGGAACATGAATAAATATGTAGGTATTTGACAAAATGATTAGACAAAATTCCATGTTCAGCTAAGCTAAATATTCTTTTAAATTCATATGTTATTTAGGTATTAGAAATATTCTGTCTACAGCTCGGCGCCTGTGGCTCAATGGGCTAAGACGCCAGCCACGTACACCTGAGCTGGTGGGATCGAATCCAGCCTGGGCCCGCCAAACAACAGTGATGGCTGCAACCAAAAAATGGCCAGGCATTGTGGCTGGCGCCTGTAGTCCCAGCTACTTGGGAGGCAGAGGCAGGAGACTCGCTTGAGCCCAGGAATTGGAGGTTGCTGTGAGCTATGATGCCACAGCACTCTATCCAGGGCAACAGCTTAAGGCTCTTCTCAAAAAAAAAAAAAAAAAAAAAATATATATATATATATATATATATAAAAGTCTTGAGACCACGAATATTTCGTGAGTTAGGAATGAGAGGACTTTGACAATCCCTTCTCCTCACATTTGAGGGAGGTTCTGGAAAGGTGATGGAGAGGAGCGGTCTCCCTCTGCACTGTCAGAGAGGGATGCAGATTACGGGGCTGGGGGGAGGGCGGGAGTCAGGAAAAATCTGGGGAGTTTCATTAAATGAGTAACTGGATTTTGAATGTCCTCCAGTGCTGATGTCATATGTAACAAACACAGAAGACCGAGGAACAAGCTAAATGATGTAAGAAGCAACCAGTCAAAAACCAGAACATGCAACATTCCTTAATGTAATCAGTTTGGTTTCTGCAGGAAGTCAGGGGTATGGGGTATGCAACATAACAATATTACAAATATTACACGTGTGTGTGTATACATGTACATAAAACAACAAATCAAATATATTAATCCAGACCAGGTTTGGATCCTGACTCAAACAAATTTCTGAGAAACAAAAGCCATTTCTGAGAAAACCACAGAAATTTGAATATTGACTGGATCTTAGACGATTCTGAGGAACCAATATTAATTGTACGGGCTTGATTAACACTGTTAAGTGTCGCTGTGGCAATGTAAGAAAACGTCGGCATTTTTAGCAATGCAGACTTAAGTAGGTAGCTGTGAACTGATGTGTTATCTGGAATGTACCTCAAAGGCAAACCAAGGAAATTAAACAAGCACAGTGGACAGGAATGTGGCAAAGCCTTGATCATGGTTGAACCCGGGGGATGGGCTTGTGGGGTTTGGGGGTGCTCACTGTACTGTGATCTCTAGTTTTGTGTATGGTGGAAGTTTTCCACACGAATTTGGTCTTGAATATGGTATTTTCATAGACAGTGAGGCCACCTGTCACCTGTCCCAGGGATGCCGGGTGGTGCGAGTGGGGCACGGGCAGTGAGGATGTCGCTCCCTCACCAGTATCAGTGGCCATGAAAAGTTCGGCTTCCCACGGTCTGGCTCCTGCCTCTGGGACTGAACCCCCACTCTGTGTTTGTGCCCTGCTTCCCTGCCCCAAATCAAAGTACCACTAAAAGCCAAGAAGGACCCCCCACCTCCATACACAGAAGACATCACTCACCAGTCGTTCGGACATGGGGGTTTTGTCATCATCAGGTAGGTGTTGTTCCAATGCGAGGACGATGCAGTTTGCTATGATGGTGGCTAAAATCATATATTCAAAGGGAGTATTGAGGAATTAAGGAAAAAGCTTCACAGCTTGTTTCAAGAAGAAAGATGCAATGCCCACCGGCACTGGTGGAATAATCTCGAGCCCGCTGATCGTCCCCTGATATATTTCTCCCTTCAGATACCCACACTCCCAGGCAGCAGGTACATGCATCCCTACAGGTCCCAAACCTGAGGCATTTTTAAAGGGAAATGTGGGTATTCACCTTCTATCTTACTTCTAGCATTCACTGAAGAAGTTTTTGGGTTTTAAAAAATTTTTATTTCTAAAGACAGCATCTTGCTCTGTTGCCCAGACACTTGAACTACTCCTGGGTTCAAGCAATCCTCCTATTTCAGCCTCCTAAGTAGCTGGGACTATAGGTGCGTGCCACTACTCTCAGCTAAGAAAAAAAATTTTTTTAAGAGATGGGATCTTGCTATGTTGCTCAGGCTGGTCTTGAACTCCTGGCCTCAAGTGATCCTCCCACCTCAGTCTTCCAAAGTGCTGAGATTACAGGTATGAGCCACCACACCCAGCCTGAACCAGAATTTTAAGTCCCTGCTGTATGCCAGGCCCAGTTCTTGGCACTAGCAACCCAGTGGAGAGAAAAACATAAAAATTCCTATGCTTGTGGAGGAGAAAGAAATAAATAAGATAACTATGTCGCATACACTACATTACATAGTCAGATGTTGAATGCTATAGAGAGAAAAAGCAGGAAAGGGAGTTAGGAATGCAACTTCAAATTTCAGAATTTAAAACGTTTGTGCACCAACAGACTCTATGAAAAAAGTGAAAAGACAACCAACAGAAAGGGAGAAAATATTTGCAAATCATGTAGGTGATAAGGATCTAGTATCCAAAATATATAAAGAATTCTTACAATTCAACAGCAAAAAGATAAACAACCTAATTTAAAAATGGGTAAAGGAAAAAAAAAATAGCCGGGCATTGTGGCGGGTGCCTGTTTTCCCAGCTACTTGGGAGGCTGAGGCAAGAGACTCACTTAAGCCCAAGAGTTTGAAGTTTCTGTGAGCTGTGACTCCATGGCACTCTACCGAGGGCAACATAGTGAGACTCTGTCTCAAAAAGAAAAGGAGTAAAGGGCTTAAATAGACATTTTTCCAAAGAACATACACAAATAGCTCATGACAAGTGCCCAACATATTAGTCACTAGGGAAACACAAACCCAAAAACCACAATGATACCAAGAATAAGAAGGAATAAAAATCCTAGGCAACAGGAAGTGATTGTGGAGAAATTGGAACTCTCACACATTGCTGGTGGGAATGTAAAAACAGTGCTACTGTGGAAAACAGTTTGGTGGTCCCTCAAAAAGTTACACATAGAATTATCACATGATACAGCAATTTTTTGCTGGGTACAAACCTGAGAGAATTGGAAAAGAAGTACTCCGACAAATATTTGTACATCGTTGCTCACAGCAGCACTATTCGCACTTTCCAAAAGATGGAAACAACCTCAATGTCCACCAGTGAATGAATGGATAAACAACACGTGGTATGTCCACAGAATGGAATACTACTTGGTCATAAACAATGAAGTACTGACACGTTTCAGTATGGATAAACCTTGAGATATGTGGTGAAAGAAGGAGATACGTGAAAGACAACATATGACTCCATTTCTATGAAATGCCCAGAACAGACAAACACCTAGTGACAGAAAGCAGATTAGAGGTTGCCAGGGCTGGGGGGAGGGGCAAATGGAACGACTGCTTAATGCTTAGGAAGTCGAGGGAGGTGACAGTTGTAAATATTCCGAATGTACAAAATGCCACTGAGTTCGACGGTTTAAAACGGTTAATTGTGTTATGTGAATTTCACCTCAATAAAGAAAAGTTGGGTGGCCAGGGACAGGCCTCTGAGAAGTTCTTTCAAAATCTGGGGGAGGAAAGGACGGTTCCTGTAGCTGATTTCTAGAGGCTACATTAGCTCTCGCAGGCAAACTCCCCCTCGCATCCTCAGAACTCTGCTTTGGGTTGCCACTGAAGGCTCTGCATGTGGGGGCGATCCACCTTGTTCATTGCATTTTAGCACCTGATCTGCTCATTAGTCAGTAAATGGGAATGACCCCCGTCCTCCACACCAACAGGCTCTATGTACAGATCTGGCGATCTCCAAGACGGAGGTTTCGCCACAGCCAAGTGATGCTCCATGGAGAAAGCCATAGGGTGTGGGTCACTCTGGAGCAGGGTTTCTCACCCTCGGCACTCCTGAGGCTTAGGCTTGGGTCCTCCATGGTGGGGGTCTGTCTTGGGCACTGTAGGAGGCTGAACACAACATCACTGGCCTCTACCCTCTAGATGCCAGCAGCATCCCCTCTTCTCCAGTGATGACAACCTAAAGTGGTCTTGGACATTGCTGAGTGTCCCCTCTGCACTGAAACCCACTGTTCTGTAGAGGGATCAGTTGGCATGTCTTAGGCAGGCATGGTGGCAGGCCCCTGTAATCACAGCTACTGGAGAGGCTGAGGCAGGAGGATCTCTTGAGCCCAGGAGTTTGAGGTTATAGTGAGTTATGATGATGCCACTGCACTCTAGCCCTGGCAACAAAGTGAAGTGCTTACCTCAAAACAAAGAATGAAAGAAAAGATGGGGGAGAGAGAGACAGGAAGGAAGGGAGGGAGGGAGGGAGGGAGGGGAGACAGAAAGAGAGAGAATTAGCATGTCTTAGTAAACTTGGCTATGCTAGACCTCTCCCCTCCCCCTAGCTTCGTCCTTTGGAACATTAATTGGCTTCAGTCTCTCTTTTTTCCCCCAGAATTAGGTTTGGCATCTTGGAAATTCTATAAAGCCACCCATTCTGGGTTGGAGGGGGACTAGAAGCATACACCCAATTTCCAGATGTGAAAACAGAGTCTGAAACAGAAAACCTAGCAAAAAAAAAAAAAAGCCTCCGTAAGGCAGGAAAACTAGGTCTCCTTTGTCAACAGCTTGTGCCTTGGCCTCCAGCTGAAAGCAGCTGAAGCTGCACTCCACACACACTCTGAAAAGCAAATCTGAGACTCAGGGCAATTTGGGGAGCTAACAAAAGCCAGCCCTGCTGACGATCATCTCTGATTGGCTTCCCGCCTCCGAGCTGACAGTCATTAGGAGACCTGAGAACAAAGCTGGGCTGTGTTGCACAAATACTCCACTCTGCCTCACCCTGCAGCCTGGAAAATAAGAGACAATATTTGTACACAGAGGAGCAACGCCAAGTCCTTCCTTGGTCTCCTCTCGCCACAATCTGAATCCGACTTCACTTCCCCTCCCCGCCAACTCAGCCTCCTTACTCACTTCTGCCATCTCACTGCTCTGGTCCCCTGGCCTCCTGCCCCTGGAACGGCAGGGATGCGACTTCCTTTACATCAGCTTCTGCACTGAAGGTTCCAGGAAGAGTCCCAGAAGGCTGGCAGCCGGTCGCGCTTTTATGGGCTGCACTGTTGGGATTTCAATTGCCCAGAGTCACCTGGATTTCAGACCTAAGGCTCTCTGGTATGGCAGGCTTAGCATGTGGGCAAAGAAAAAAGATGCTCCCCCCATTCCCACCTTATTCCTTTTTCTTATTTTCTGTCAAACACAGCTGTCCACACTGCCTATCCAACAGTCATTCCTCTCTCCTTCCACTTACCTAGAAACCTTGCAAATCTCCCCAGACATGCCCCCAAGGGGAATTGACAATACTGACCTTCGAACCCTTACTACCATACGCAGGTCTGAGGACCATCAGCACTGGGGGCCAAATCCAGCCCCCAGTTGGAATGCAGTCACAGACCACCCATCTACCTCCTGGGTCAGAATCTGTATTTAAAAAGATTTCCAGGGGATTTTTGTACATAGTGAGGTTTAGAGAGTGCTAAACATCTCAGCTCTATTTCAAAAGTAGGAGGAGACCAGGTAATTGTGGCCTTTGAGTCATGCAGGAAGAGGTGGGGGCTCCTCTTTCTCCTGCACGCTTTCTCTTCCATGTTCTGACCCCAGAAAGAGAACTGAAGAGTTCAAGGTGCCGGACTTCTGCCCCCACTTGGGCAAGAGGACTGAGAAGAAACCAAGGTATTTATGAAATAAAAATGTCAGCATGAGGCTCGGCGCCTGGGGCTCAACGAGCTAAGGCGCCAGCCACGTACACCTGAGCTGGCGGGTTCGAATCCAGCCTGGGCCCGCCAAACAACAATGATGGCTGCAACCAAAAAATGACTGGGCGTTGTGGTGGGCGCCTGTAATCCCAGCTACCTGGGAGGCGAAGGCAGGAGATTCGCTTGAGCCCAGGAATTGGAGGTTGCTGTGAGCAGTGATGCCAGAGCACTCTACCCAGGGTGACAGCTTGAGGCTCTGTCTCAAAAATAAAAAAATAAAATAAAATAAATAAATAAATAAATAAACTAAAATTTTAGCATGAGACAAATAAGCGAAGAAGAAAATTCCAGCTTGATAGACATGGACTGTTCAAAGCCTTCCCATGGATCCCATCTCAATCAGAAGAAAAGCCAAACTCTTGCTATGCAGCCAGCAAGGCCTTTATGACCTGCCCCTGTCACCTTCCTGCCCTCTTCTCCTCCACTCTCCCCCTCAGACACCCGGCCCCAGCCACACTGGCCTTCTCTATATTCCCCCAAACACACCAGACACATTCCCACCCCAGGGCCTTTGCAACTGCCCTTCACTCTCCTAGAATCCTCTCTCCTTAGACACCCACATGATTCCCCCCTCACTTTCTTTAGGTCTTTACTCAAAGGTTACATTCTTCAATCCCCTTTGCCTGCTTCTATTATTCCTTTAGCTTCTGTCCACAGTCAAACATCTGCTAAATATTCCTTCTTTATCTCATTCAATGTCTCTCCCAGGAAACTGTAAAGCTCTGTACAATCAGGGATCTTCGTCTCCTTTATAAACTACTTTTCCTCTGCACCTAAGAGAGAACATAGCAAGTGCTTAATAAACACCCGGGGAGGGAATGAAGAGAGGGGCAGGTCTTTCTGCATCTTTTTTCTTAGGCCAAGTTTCTATGGGCACGGTAAGAACACAATGAAGCCCCTTGAAATATGCGATTTTGTTCTTGGTACCCAGATGAAAAAGGGAGTGCTGAGTGCCTAGCATGGGAAGAGGTGCCTCACCCCAAGCAGAAGTCAAAGTTGGCACTGGGTAGTCAGGCTGAGGGAGGTGAAGCTTTCTCAGCCCGACCTCAAGTCATGCCTGATCCTCCCGATTTAGAAATCCTGGGTTCTAACTCACAGCTGCGGTGAGCAATGCCTCTGTTAGCTGAGCTGAGCTTTCTTGCTCCCTGATTGGCTCGAAGAGAAAGCACCTGTGTCAGCGGGATCCAGAATAATCAGCCAGCCAAGGAGGCCGAAGAGGGGGCGGGGGCTGAAAGAAGAGAAGCATCCTTGATGGGAGGAAAAGCTGGCTCCCGAAATGGCTCTCGGAAGTCAGGACAGCAGACAGCCCCGCAGGCTGGTGAAGATACAAAAAGCCTCACACACAATGAAATCGATGAGGATCTGCAGAGGCTCTGGAGAGGGGCTGTATATGACCCTGGCAATGATCAAGCCATTCTGCATAGGGAAGAAGAAGGGCTGCATCTGCTAACAGGACCTTGCTCTTGAGATCCACAGCAACAAGGAAAATCAATTCTCAAAGTGGGCATGGCTGACAGTGCCCAGCCCTTAGCAAGACCTTGCAGAGTGTCCGAGTAATCCATCTTTTTCTCTGTGGTGCCCTCTACCCTTATCTCATTTCAAACCTCCTGTGGTTGGTGTGAAAAGCAAATCAGGTTTGTCAACTCATCACGACCTCATCTCCACTCTGGGGGCTGACGATGGGCGTGTTCTGGGGAAACAGATCCTTGCATGAGTCAACCAAGCAGTTGAACCTGCTGGTTGGAGGAAGCTAAACAGGTTTTATTTTCATGTTAGTTTCATACTCATCACAACCACCAGGAAAGGTACCAGGGCCCTAGACGTATATGGGTTTAAGACATATTCTTTGCTACATAAACACATGCCCTGGTTTAACTTGGCAATATGATCAACTGTTAGGGGCCATTAACAAGCACAACAACCATAATTATAGCTGCCATTTCTTCAAGCACATCTTTGGGCAGATACAGTGGTAAGCACTTTGCTTCGGCTAATTTCTTGCAACCATTCGACAAGGTGGGTTTTGCTGTAAGCCCCCAGTTTCCTGGTAGGGAAATCAAGGCTCAGAAAGACTAAACAAATTCCCAAAGGTCAGGCAAGAGGTACTAGCAGAGCCGGAGCTCATACCCAAGTCTACCCAACTCCATAGTTTAACCCTTTAAGCCAGTGGTCTCCATTGACCACTCAGCAAATATCCTTGTTAGAAAGTGGATGGTTTAACTTTTACTTAAAAGTTGGAGTAAGGGTGCACCCAGAGCCTTAACCATATGGATTAGGCCAAGTGGATTATACTTCACCCAAGATCCAACCAACTGCCACAATTTAATTTAGTAAAGGTTTCACCCCCATAAGCTCATCTCAAATTGGTCATATTAATGACTGTTTCAGCTTCCCATAATCTAAAGAGTCTCCAGTTCTCAGACATGAACTTCAAACTCTTCAACACATAGTACAAACCAAAATCAAGCCCATAAAAGAGCTGTCCACTTGCTGATCAGTTTGAGATTCTTAGCATCTGGAGGGAATGCTAACAAGGGTAATTCTGGTGCTGCCCTGTTTGTTTTCAGCACCAGGGCCAGCAGCAAAGAGGAGTGCGTTAAATTTCACACCCACTCTGAGAAGGCAAGCCTAGGGCAGGAAAAGCAAACCCAGCATCAAGTATTAACACTCACTGAGACGTTTGTAAAGACCTACATTTCACATACAGGGTTGGAGGGGAGGGGGAAACAGTCATTATTAATGTTATCAGGAAAATCAAATGAAGAGAATATTAAAACCTCAATTCCACATAGGTTTAATGTGTCATTTTACATTTTTAAAAAATATTACCCAAGGTTTTCAACAATTAGGTTCTGAAGTCTACCCAGGGCTGCTAAATCATACTTCTGCTCAGAAAACTGACAATATCTGCTTTAAAAATAGCAGTGTGGGGAAGCTGACATGGTTTGGAGATCAGACATGGCATTGACCTTGGACGAGACAGTTTCCTTTTCTGAACCTTGGTTTCCTCATACATAAAATGTGAAAAACAGCACCTACCTGATAGGGCTGTGTGAGATTGAAATGAGTTGATACACATAACACACTCTGAACAGGGCCCTGCACTAAGTATTTAATAAATGTGAGTGCTTTGTATCTTTGTATTGTTGATTCTTGTTTCTAGAAAATCTAGGGTGGGCACAGCTCACACCTGTAATCCCAACACTTTTGGAGGCTGAGGCAGGAGGATCACTTGAGACCAGCCTGGGCAACATAATGAGACCCTGTCTCTACAAAGGAAACAAAATATCCAGGTGTGGTGGCTCATGCCTATAGTCCCAGCTACTGGGCTGAAGTGGGAGGATCACTTGAGCCCTGGAGTTTGAGGCTGCAGTGAGCTATTATACCACTTCACTCCAGCCTGGGCAATAAGCTCCACTTCACTCCAGCCAGAACAAGATCCTGTCTCCAAAAACTCAAAATAAAGAAAGAAAATCTAACTTACTTATGAAAACATAGGATGGGATTCATTTCATTGTAATCATGTGACAAATACTTATTTTATTATTTTTATGACAATTGTCTCTGCAAGTATTATTAACTCTTCCCATTTCTTTTTTTTTTTTTTTTGAGACAGAGCCTCAAGCTGTCGCCCTGGATAGAATGCTGTGTCATCACAGATCACAGCAACCTCCCATTCCTGGGCTCAAGCGAGTCCCCTGCCTCCGCCTCCCAAGTAGCTGGGACTACAGGCGCCCGCCACAACGCCCGGCCATTTTTTGGTTGCAGCCGTCATTGTTGTTTGGTGGGTCCGGGCTGGATTCGAACCCACCAGCTCAGGT
>CAUYRH010120901.1:0-10047 GCA_963574655.1 Perodicticus potto | reverse complement strand
GGGGGCTGGGCAAAGAGCTGCATCATCCTTGCAGGTGGGGGTTGCTGTGTATAAGTTATTTTTGTACATGTTCGGGTGTGGGTTCTTTCCCTTCCCCCTCAACCCCACCATATGAATTGTACAGAATATTTCTATTGAATCAGGACTGTCCTTTCCTTTGCTTTATATACATTAAACATATGTGAATCTTCAAAAAAAAAACCCTTTCTCAAATAGAGAAAATAATCCATCTGATGTGACTATCTGATTTGGGAAAAGAAATTATCTCAACACCAGAAATAATTATTGTTCATTATCTATGACTTTCAAAATCACTTTTTTTCCTTTCTATTTTTTTCTCATGATTTCCATTTCCTTATCCTTCCTTTTATATTATGGGAGACTATTCAGAGTTTCTTTACATTCAAATAGTTTGGTTTGTTTGTTTTGTGTTTTGTTTCTCGAATTCCAACTTGCTGTTCACTGTTTACAGTGACTTCTGATTAGACAGTTTGATTTCTCATCTTAAAGAACTCCCTGCTGTCTTCAGAGTGTTATGTTTTTCTGACTTACAGCTCTGTGACTGTATTACTCATAAAAATATAATCATGCTAAAAATTGGAGATATTTAAGATTTTCTCTCTTCCTTGCACTATGTTTTTTTTTTTTTTTGTAGAGACAAAGTCTCAATTTTCTCCCTCGTTAAGAGTGCCATGGCGTCACACAGCTCACAGCAACCTCCAACTCCTGGGCTTAGGCGATTCTCTTGACTCAGCCTCCAAGTAGCTGGAACTACAGGCACCCGCCATAACACCCAGCTATTTTTCTGTTTTGCAGTTCAGCCGAGGCTGGGTTTGAACCCGCCACCTTTGGTATATGGAGCCGGCACCCTAGTTGATGAGCCACAGGCACTGCCCCCTTGCACTATGTTTTGTGAAGGAATAAATACTTCATGTTTTCAGATTAATCATCTTCTCTAGGTTGGATTTACTTATATTCAGTTTGTTCTGTGGTTATGTAACAATTCACTTCTCCATTCTACTTCTGCTGCCATGGACTTTTGAGTTTTTTCCATTTTGGGACTATTAAAGTAATACTGGTTTGCTTATACTTTTAATGTTAGTATTTTCTCTAGTTCAGAGAAGCTAGCTTGCCTTGTTATATAAAAGGGAATGGGATTGCAGGATCACGTGTGTGCACATATTCAATGTCACTAGGTAACATGCAACAATTTTCTAACCATTGTGCCATTTTGCACTCACAGCAGTGGTGTTTACAACTGTCAAATTCTGTACCAAATGTTATTGATGTTCTGCCCACACACCCTGGCACTCATGGTTTTCATGCATGACCAAGTTGAGAGCTTCCAAACTTCAAACACCTGCTAGTCTTTGCCCCAGGGCTTTATTTTGCTGTGGGAGCCCACTCAGGTCACAAGTAAAATGGGAATTAGCTTTCTCTCTCACCTGCCCCTGGAAGTTGCCCTCAGCAAATCCCTACCTGTAATGATGTATTTATCTCCTTCGTCCCATTTGTGAGATAAGGCTATGCTGTGTTTACCATCTCCAGGCAGTTTTCAGGAGATAAAACTCTGTTTACTAATAGTGAAAATCAGCTCAACAATGATCCTCTACTGGCTTTCTTCTTTCTTTTTTCCTTTGCTCCCTTTCACATTAATGTTTCATGGGATCATCTTCTAAATGAACTGTTTGCACTTGAATCCTTTACTGACACTTCTCACCATTTATGGATTTAGCCTCCCATACAGGCTGTGGCCTTGCTTTTCTAATACTTCTCACATGGCTTTGTATTCTAGAGGAGTGCGAGCTCCATCGTGAATTTCCCTCACAGCTCCATTTCTGGTGTCAGGCATAGTCCCTTATAGGCAGAAAGTGCTCAATATTTCCTGTGGTGGGAGGATGACTGTCTCCAACAGTATCAGGTGGAGAAACATGGCATGATGAAAAAAAAAGCAGAGAAAGGTTGTGGTGAACAGAGGAAGGTGGAATGTCTTAAAGGATATCACTGGAAAGGAACATTTGATCTCCATGAATTGAAGGAGCAAGGTATGCAGATTATCTGGGGAGAGAGGACTCCAGAAGATGGGAAATACGTGTACAAATGTCCAGAAGTGAGAATGTGCTTGAGCACTAAAGGATAAACTCATAGCCTGGTGTGGCTGACAACAGAACAAAGGGAGACTGATAGGAGACAAGATAAGGCAGAAGTAGCCAGTGATAAATATGGGGTACCCATAAATTTAAAATTGCACACTATTTTAAAGTGCATACAAATTTTATGAACACCCTTATCAAGTGTTGAATGAATAAATAAATGCATACTATAAATATCCAAATGGATATATGTATGAGAGGGAGGAAGGTATCATAGCTTTGAGTTAGACAGACTTAGATCTTCTTGTGGCTAAATTTCCTAATTTGTAAAATGGAAACATTAGCACTTAATGTAGAAGGCTGAAGATTAAAAGAGAGAATGTATCAAACACCAGGCAAATTGTCTCATCAAAATAGACTCAATGAGAAATTATTATTGGCAGTAAGTCTATTACTATAGAATTAGCAGTAGTCACTCTGGTGGCAGGGGTATAACATTCAAGGACTCTGATAATTGTTGAGTAGGACAAAGTAAATGTCTCAAGCAAAGGGAGAATTGATGGCAGCTACTGAGAGCAGCTGATATTTGAGCTCAGTCGTCAAGAATACAAAGAAATTATGCAAATACATCAGCCAAAAAAAAAAAAAGAAGAACAGTGTTTTAGAGATTAAATTATGCCCATGATAAGTAACTAAACTGGTTTCATTTCATTTCCCTAATTGGATTCTGAATGAATCACTTTGATTTCACGGGCAAGCCTGGTATGTGTCAAATATATTTCCTTAATTTAAGTTGTAATCTGGTACCTTAAGCACAACAAGCTAATGCATAAGGTTTTATTTATTTATTTATTTATTCATTTATTTTATTATTAAATCATAGCTGTGTACATTAGTGCAATCAAGGGGCACAATGTGCTGGTTTCATATACAATCTGACCTATTTTCATCAAACTGATTAACACAGCCCTCACGGGATTTTATTACTTATTGTATGAAGACATTTGTATTCTGCATTTAGTAAGTTTCACCTGTACCCTTCTAAGTTGCACCAGAGGAGTGGCCCCACCAATTATTCTCCCTCCACACCACCCTAATGTGATTTTTGGTCTTCTGGGTATATACCTAGTAAAGGAATTATAGAATCGAATGGCAGGTCTATTTTTAGATCTCTAAGTACTCTCCAAACATCCTTCCAAAAGGAACGTATTAGCGTGCATTCCCACCAGCAGTGTAGAAATGTTCCCTTTTCTCCACATCCACGCCAACATCTCTGGTTTTGGTATTTTGTTATGTGGGCTAATTTTACTGGAGTTGGGTGATATCTCAAGGTAGTTTTGATTTGCATTTCTCTGATGATTAGAGCATTTTTTCATGTGTCTGTAGGCCGTACACCTATCTTCTTTAGAGAATTTTCTCTTCAAGTCCTTTGCCTATCCTGAAATGGGAAAACTTGTCCTTTTCCTGCTAATATGTATGAGTTCTCTGTGGATTTTGGTTATTAAACCTTTGTTGGAGGCATAACCTGCAAATATTTTCTCCCATTCTGAGGGCTTTCTTCTTGCCATACTTACTATGTTCTTGGCTGTACAGAAGCTTTTTAGTTTGATCAAGTCCCAGTAGTGTATTTTTGATACTGCTTCAATTGCTTAGGGAGTCCTCCTCATAAAATATTCACCCAAGCTGATTTCTTCAAGAGTTTTCCGGGCACTTTCTTCTAGAATTTTGATAGTTTCATGTCTTAAGTTTAAATATTTAATCCAGTGAGAGTCTATCTTAGTTAATGGTGAGAGGTGTGAGTCCAGTTTCAGTCTTCTACTGGTCGCTAACCAGTTCACCCTTCACCATTTGCTAAATAGGGAGTCTTTTCCCAGCTGAATGTTTTTAATTGGCTTGTCAAAGATCAAGTAATGCTAAGTAGCTGAATTCATCTCTTGGTTCTCTGTTCCATTCCAAACATCTACCTCTCTGTTTTTATGCCAGTGCCATGCTGTTTTGATCACTATCGATTTATAGTACGGTCTCAGGTCTGGTGGCGTGATTCCTCCTGCTTCGTTCTTATTTCTGAGTAATGTCTTGGCTATTCAAGGTTTTTTCTGATTCCATATAAAATGAAGTATTAGTTTTTCAAGATCTTTAAAATATGACAATGGATCTTTCATAGGAATTGCATTAAAATTATTTATTGCTTTGGGTAGTATGGACATTTTAAAAATGTTGATTCTTCCCAGCAATGAGCATGGTATGTTTTTCCATTTTTTAACATTTTCAGCTATTTCTCTTCTTTGAGTTTCATAGTTCTCTTTATTGAGATCTCTCACTTCCTTTGTTAGGTAAACTCCCAAATATTTCATCTTGTTTGGCATTTTTGTGAATGAAATAGAGTCCTTGACTGTTTTTTCAGCTTGGCTATTGTTGGTATATATAAAGGCTATAGATTTAGAAGTGTTGATTTTGTAACCTGAGACAAACTGTATTCCTTAATCACTTCTAAGAGTTTTGTAGTAGAATCCCTGGTGTTTTCTAGATATACAATCATATTATCTGTGAAGAGTGAAAATTTGATCTCTTCTGATACAATATGGATACCCTTGATCACCTTTTCTTCCCTAGTTGCGATGGCTAAGACTTCCATTACAATGTTAAAAAGCAGTGGAGACAATGGGCAACCTTGCCTGGTTCCTGATCTGAGTGGAAATGATTTCAGTTTAACTCTTTCAATATGATATTGGCAGTGGGTTTGCTGTAGATGAACTTTATTAGTTTGAGAAATGTCCCTTCTATACCCATTTTATTAAGTGTTCTGATTATGAAGGGATGCTGGATATTATCAAAAGCTTTTTCTGTATCAATTGAGAGAATCATATGATATTTGTTTTTTAATTTGTTTTTGTGCTGAATTATATTTATAGATTTACGTATTTTGAAACAGGCTTGAGACCCTGGGATAAAACCCACTTGGTCATGGTGTATAATCTGTTTGATGTGTTGCTGGATTCTGTTTGTTAGGATCTTGTTGAATATTTGTGCACCAATATTCATTAGTGATATTGGTCTATAATTTTCTTTTCTTGTTGGATCTTTGCCTGGTTTGGGGATCAAGGTGATGATTGCTTCATAGAATATGCTGGGTAGTATTCTTTCTTTTTCTATATTTTGGAAAAGGTTGAGTAATATAGGTTCTAGTTCCTCTTTAAAGGTTTGGTAGAATTCTGGTGTGAAGCCATCTGGTCCCAGGCTTTTCTTTTAGGGAGATTTTGTATAGTTGATACTATTTCAGAACTTGACATAGGCCTTTTCAATATTTCCACTTGATTCTGGCTAAGTCTTGGAAGGTGGCATGCTTCCAAATATTGGTCAATTTCCTTCAGATTTTCATATTTCTGAGAATAAAGTTTCTTGTAATATTCATTAAGGACTTTTGGAATTTCTGAGGAGTCTGTTGTTATTTCATCATTACCATTTCTGATTGATGATATTAGACATTTTATTCTTTTTTTCCTTTTTAGGTTAACCAAATGTTTATCTATTTATTGACCTTTTCAAAAAACCAACTTTTTGATTTATTGATCTGTTGTATATTTCTTTTGTTTTCAATTTCATTTAATTCTGCTTTAATTTTGGTTGTTTCTTTTCTTCTGCTGGGTTTGGGATTGGAATGTTCTTCCTTTTCCAGTTGCTTGAGATGTCCCAGTAAGTTGTTAACTTCCTCTCTTTCCATTCTCTTGAGGAAGGTTTGCAGTGCATAAATTTCCCTCTTCGGACTGCCTTTGCAGTATCCCAGAGGTTCTGATAATTCATGTCTTCATTATCTTTTTGTTCCAAAAATTTGATAATTTTCTTCTTAATCTCATCTCTGACCCAGCTATCATTCAGCATAAGGTAATTTAGCTTCCTAGTTTTTGTATGAGTATGCCGATTCCTTTTGTTACTGAATTCAACTTTTACTCCATGATGGTCCGAGAAGATGCAAGGAATAATTTCTATTCTTTTAAATTTGCTGAGGTTAGACTTGTGACCTAAGATGTGATCAATTTTGGAGTATGTTCTATGGGTTGATGAGAAGAATGTGTATTCAGTTTTGTTAGGATTAAATGTTCTGTAGATGTCTGTAAAATCCAACTATTGAATGATTAAGTTTAAGTCTAAAATTTCTTTACTTAGCTTCTTTTTGGAGGATCTATCCAACACTGCCAAAGGAGTGTCAAAATCTCTGACTATTATGGTGCTGGAGGAAATCAAGTTGCTCATGTCTGTTAGAGTGTCTGTTATAAATTAAGTCAAATTCTGGTTGGGTGCATAAATGTTAATAATTGAAATCTCATCATGTTGAGTGTTACCCTTAACTAATATGAAGTGACCATCCTTACCTTTCTTTACTTTTGTTGGTTTAAAGTTTATTGTATCTGCGAATAAAATTGCAACACCTGCTTCGAATTATCCCAAAGCTGTCTGAGAGAATGATCTGTTTTTTCTCTCCATTTCTCTTCATCTTTGAGCTCTTGTGAGCGTTCAAATGCTCTGTGTTCAATGTCAGAAATATTTTCCTCTGCTTGTTCCATTCTGTTGCTGAGGGGTTCTAATGTATTTCTCAGATTTTTGATGGCTGAAAATTCTTGACTCAGTGTGTCAAAATCTTTGGTGATTTTGTCTTTGAATTCATTGAATTCTCGAGACAACTTTTGAATTGCTCCTTGAATTTCTAATTCCAACTTTACCTCTATTCTATAAATCTTATTTGCAATCCAAACTCTGAATTTGATTTCTGACATCTCAGCCATTTATCTATGAATGGGATCTCAGTTGTTTCTGCCGTATTGTTCCTTAAGGGAGCTGATTTACTCTGGTTATTAATGTTACCAGAGTTTTTCTCCTGATTGTGCTCCATGAGTATTTTACACCATTTGGCTAGATGAGCTGATAAGGTGAAGTTGGGTTGAGGGGCTCCTGAAGTAGTGATTAACCAGCCCTTTACCCAAGAGCTGTGACTGGTATCTGTACTTTTTCCCCTAGAGCTTTTCAAAGGACCCATATACTGCAACAGCCTAAGACACCGGGGACTTACTTGGTGTGGTGGGGCTAAGTGGCTCTATCTTAGTTTCAGCTGGTCTCTGTCCTACCCTAGTGAATTAGTTACTCTGGATTGAAGTCACAGCTGTGGAGAAATACCAGAAATTGAGTCACCCTGCCCCCCACGGGCAACAACTGGAAAAGGAAAATCAAACCTCCCCACAACCACACACCCAGGGTACCACTTTGGATAGTCCTTGGGTGATTGGTCCAGTCCGAGAGATCCAAATCAATTGTCTCAGACAGCACCCGGTCTCACGTGAGGGTGTTCAAAAGGTCTCTGACAACTAGATAGCAGGGGTCTGCTGGCAGCTAGAATATGACTTGTGCTGGTGCTCTATGGAGTCAGAAGGACTCCCCCACCCCAGCAAATGAATTAGTCTGGGAAGGTTGGAGCCTGCCTGAGTCACAGAGAAATCGTATGTCTCCTCTGCTAGACCTCCACACTCTGCCACCATCTGGCAGGGGAAGCTGAGGCCTGACAACCTTGGGTGGTTAATGGAAGCTGGGTGGTTCACTCAGTTCCAGCCCTGCCCCTGATTGATGTTGCCAGCCCTTATATTTGCTCAGAATTTGTGATTCTGTCCTGGCTATATTCCCCTGTGGACCAGGTGCTGTTTGAGCTCACAGAAACTGCGACTCAGCTCCAGCCTGTGCTGCTGCCCAGACCTAGTGTATCTGTTTCCCCTGCGGTCTGTGTTGGGGTAGGTGTGGCTACCACTCGGCTAGGAGTTCCAGCCTCTGCCTGGCTGCCTTTGTCTCAGCTATGATCCCCTGAGGGCTGGGTGTTTCTTAGGCTTACTAAAGCTGTCCTCTGGCTCAGCCCCACTCTGGGAGTGTGCCATCTATGTGCATGCATCTTCAAGTCTCCCTTCCACTGTGCTCCACCCAGGCCGATACCGCCTCAGGCATAACCTTTGTTCATGGGGTCTGCGTTACCATCCCAGATCGAGTCCACCAATTTCTGCCACCAGAGAAGATGCCTGGCTTTCTTTGGTTGCCCAGAGATATAGGGAGTGTCCTTCCAAAATATCCCCAGTGGTGTGAGCCCTATTGTTCCCATTGTTGCCGCTGCTGCTCTGTGCCCAGGGAAGCACCACCTTTCTTTCCCATAAGGTTCCTTCAGTTCACATTTCTCCTTATCCCTGTGCTGCAGAATCAGCACAGATCTGCCACATCCCATTCCCTGTCCACATCTCTTGAGAAAATGCCCAAGAACATGTACTCCATGGAGACAGGCTTCCAGACCTCGGGGTGAGAGTGGAGGGGAGTGCTGGGAGTTCAGAATTGCAGGTAGAGAATATAACAGTTTTATGCCTGGCAGGAGAGTGCCATGGCACCCTAGTAGGGGAAGGAGGTCCAGATTTTAGAGGGTCTCTCCCGTGGGATAAAATGGGAAGATGTTTGAACTCTGCTTGCTTGTTTGTAGAGAGTATACTGCAAGCCATTCTCATGGGGTAGGGGACTCCCGTCTACTTGGCAATGGATTTTATACCTTTTGTTTGTATCCTTGGGGTCTCAGCTTGCCTCAACAGGGTAATGTGCATTCTTCAACCTTCTCTCTTGGCTCAGCTCCAAACCATCAGCTTACTTGCTAAACTTCTGTCCTTTTACTCTCCTTCTGGACGGGAGCCTCTGTGGAAAGCTGGCTCTAGTAAGCCATCTTACCTCCACCCCTAAAAGTTTTTATTTTTTTTTCTGGATATAAAAAGAACACATGTTTATTGTTAGAAATATATAGAAAACTATAATGAAACTAAAACTAAGTTGTAATTTTATCATCTAAATATTGGTGCATATATTTGGGTATCTATGTTTGTATATAATTTTACAATGCAGTTAATTTCACATCATGCATATAGATTTGTGCCCTGATGTTTACACTCAATATTATGTCACAAACACATTAATATGCAATCTAATGTTTAGTATTTTTTATGGGTTTTCTGCTCTTTCCTTTGTGTGTGTTTCTTCTGTGACAATAAGTATTTGTACTATTTGTCTTGTCCACAGATTCTATTAATAATAATTTTGGAGGCACTGAAAGTAGATTATTTTAAAAATTATTTTAATGTGGCAACTTGTCTTTCAAAAAAGCTTACATACTACTATTATATGTTTATGATATACTTTTGCTATATTTTTGAAATTACGGTATATACTTTTGTAAATGAGTATACAATAATTATTTAGACAACAGTTTTTAACACTTCATAATCTTTCGAGTCATAATTTTTCTGCTTGATCTCTTCATTTTTTTAAATACATTGTTGGATTTTTGTTTGTTTGTGTAGATTAATGCTACATTTGAGAATGTATTTTTTTGGTTTCCTCTCACATAAAAGTCAGTTTGTTTTGTAATGAAATTAGAAATCACAGCATTTCTAAATTTGACATTTGTAAGTTCTACCATTGCCTGGAGAAATCCAAGATCAGTCTGACACATGTAGAGTACTTTACAAAGCAAATGTTTTATTCTCTCTGCCTGGATATTCGTAATTTTTTTCTTCATTTATTATAATCAAACAATTTTCCTGAATTTATATAGTGTGTTTTCCTCATGAAATTTTTTTTTTTTATTCCTGGATTCCATTTATTTCATCTGACATTTACACCATGGGGACCTGAGTTGGAGTCCTCCTCCGGACTAGAAATGCAGACACAGCATTGCACTACAGGATCTTATCAATTTGGCATGGAGAGAGCAGGAGACTCCAACTCCAGCATTGTTTTTCTTTTTTTCTTTTTATTAAATCATAATTGTGTACATTGGTGCAATCATGGGGCACAATGTGCTGACTTTATATACAATCTGAAATATTTTCATTGAACTATTTAACATAGCCTACATGGTCTTTTAATCACTATATGAAGACATTTATAT
>CAUYRH010120896.1:0-27045 GCA_963574655.1 Perodicticus potto | reverse complement strand
CGGCTGCAACCAAAAATTGGCCGGGCATTGTGGTGGGCACCTGTAGTCCCAGCTACTTGGGAGGCAGAGGCAGGAGACTCACTTGAGCCCAGGAATTGGAGGTTGCTGTGAGCTGTGATGCCACAGCACTCTATCCAGGGTGATAGCTTGAGGCTCTGCCTCAAAAAAAAAAAAAAGAAAAAAAAAAAGACTTTAAGATGTGCAATTTGTTGAGATTCTTCTAAAGGGTAAATATAGACAGAAACAAGAATAAGTGAAAAGAGTAAGCTGTGGATCCCTGGCACTGTTTAAATGTCTAGAACATGAGAAGAAATTAGTGAAGGAAAATGAAAAGGAGCAGTTAATGAGAAAGAAAAATCCAGAATGAAAATCAAGTAAAGAAAGTGTTTGGAAAGAAGAGTTGATCCATAATAGATGGAGCATGACCAAGAGGTCAAGTGAAATCAGGAGGACTGAGAACCAACCACTGGACTTACACTCGGGGCCTCATCTGTGGGCAGCTTCAGTAAAGTAGTGGAGACAGAACCATGATGAGGCCATTTTTGAGGGAGAATGAAGGCAAGAACTAGGGATAATGTTTACAGATAACTTTTCGAGGGGACTTTGTTACAAAGGGAACAGGAAGATGTTGAGGTTACTGTTGAGATTGAGAGAGTTGCTATAACTAGTTTAAAGAGGAAGGAAATTAGAGCTTGCCTGGATTCCCAAGGAAATTCTTTAGGATGAGGGGGAAAGGAAAGATGTATGAAGGAGTTAGTTGCTTGCCACCATGTTGTATTTTCACAGAGGGGACAGAGCTGAGTCTAGCCTATAGAACATGGTCGGTTCATTCTTGTACCTGTAAAGTAGAGGGTAGGTCACAGAGGGGTGGGCAGATGTGTGTGTGCAGGATGGGGGGAGTCTTGTAGAAGTTCTTTTCTGATTGTCTCTATTCTTTTCAGTGAATAGGAAGCAAGGTCATCAGTTATTGGAGATGAGGGGAGGAGGTGTTGGAGAGTTGAAGAGTGAGAAGACACTCTGACTTGGCTCTGTAGGGATATGGGACTTAAGAATAGAATCAGGTACAGGTGAAACTTACTGAATGCAGAATATAAAGGTCTTAACACAATAACTAAGAAAATGCCATGAATGCTATTTTAACCAGTTTGATGAAAATATTTCAGATTGTATATGAAACCAGCACATTTTACCCCATGATTGCATTAATGTACACAGCTATGATTTAATTAAAAAATAATAGAATCGGGAATACTATCACCTTGGGCCAATTTATCCAGCAGGGGAAAATCCAATTAACTACCTTTTATATCTTGTCACCAGTTTCATTTAAGTCTATGTTATTTAAGCCAATTTTGACCTTATCAAATTTAGCATATGGCTTGAATCTGTTATGAAGCAGTGACACTAAAGGTGAGAAATTTGTCAGCTCTTTAACAAACTGGAGAGTTACATATGTGTTACACACCATTCCTTAATCATCTTATCTAATGTACATAGTAATTCTGTCTAGAATGCATTGCTAGTCCCAGTTGACGATGAGGAAACCAAAATTCCAGGCATATTAAGTAATTTGTTCAATGCTACTCACTAAATAATGTGATCACCAGACTCAAGAGGTAAAATTATTATATGTTCTATTGGCTGTGGGTCTGCCACTCTCTAGAAATAACTTCGCCCATTTAGGTGGTAGAGTGAGTCAATTTGTTATGCTCTTGTATTTATTTCATAACATTTACTATGCATATTAGCTGATAAATGTGTGATTGGAAATGGAGAGTGATAATAAGCCCCAATTTTTGCATTATTCTGACAAATTAAAATTTCTATTTATAATAAACAAGGTTTGAGAAAAGGAGAAGTAAAATCATGGAAATACAGTTTTTATGAAGTTAAAAAGTTTTAGAGGTCACACATTATGACAATCTCAATTTGTAAATAAGGTGCGAGGGCCCGGAAAAACAGGTGACTTGCCTATGTTGGCTGAGTTAGTCACAGGAGAGCACAGAGCTCCTGTTTTAGAATCTGATGTTCTTTTCATCATACATAAAACATAATGGGCTGAAATTAGGTTCTGAATTTACAAAGAGAATTACAAGTTATCCTTGATTTATGTGACTTTGGAGTACTTTATAATGGTATTGACTTTAAAGGCAGGTAGAAAATGGTAATTTTAATTTCAGTATTTCTATATGAAGCTTTTATCGTTACTATTACAGTTCACATAACATCTTCTCCATTCCTCTCATTGTCTTTGTTTGCTCGAAAGTCCTACGGCTTTTCTTCATATTTCCCTCTACAAAGGTGGCACAAGGGTGAGCATTTTGGAGTCCCCACAGTGGGCAGCTTGCCAGCTTGTCATTTGTGGTTCAATGCACTCTCCATTGTCTGCATTCTTCCTGGACCTCTGTCCTTGTGAGTTCACCCTTCCAAGTTCATGAGAAGGACCAAGCAATTGCTCTCCAAGTTGTTAGCTAGGAGAAGGAGTGGGGCTGAGAAAAGAAGAGGAAGAAGGACATTTAGGAGGGCAAGCCTGAGGAGGTATCTGAGTTGTGAGGAAAACCCAAAGAAGAGTAAAGGCAAGTTCAATACACAGCTGCAAAGTCCCGAGACAAGTGGTGATAAGAGATGAATAAAATCTACAATCTCAAAAGTCCTCATGGAAACCAAGACTGGACTCAGTTCAAACACTTTCTATGGAAGATTGCTTCACTAATTTGCAGCAGAGAAATAAGAAGGGAACAGAACATTCTCATACTTGCGTGATCTTGTTTAAAATCTGCTTTTGTTTGACATTTGGACTCCACAGAGTTCCTTTGATATTGAAATCTGTTTTAGGGTTTGTTGGTTTAAAAAAAAAACAACTTTGTATACTTTAGTGAGCTATTAATTTAAATATAGAAAGCTATGTCCCAAGAGTGAGAATAAATTATAGGCTAGTTATGAAATCTTCATTTTTCACTATGCCATACCAATGAATTGATAGAGTTTAGAATTGAGGGATGACGTTCAAGTTTGAAAGATCGATTGATTATAGCTTGATTGTGAGAAAGAAGAAAGTTTCCTCTTTCCCATCTCTTAAGAGAGGCTTTGGTACATATTAGAAAGAACACAGAGCTAGGCAAAATTTTTCTTTTAATCGCTGGTTTCTACTTGTATGTGATATGAATAAGTTACAAAATAATTCTGTGAATTTCTTTAAAGTTCTTGGTTGTTTCACTTGGGTTAGCCATAGTTAGTTAATGCCATATCTCTAATATCTCAGATAGACTAGAAAGTTAGCTTAACCATAACTTGATCAAAGACATCAGACAAATGTTTTAAAGCCATATCACTTTTTAACAAGACACTATAAATAATTGAGGTTTCAAGTTTGGTAAAAAAAAAAATTGGTTTATTCCATTTTCTACAATTTTGACAGTAACAAAGGCAAGCTCAACTTATTTCCCATCATCCAACTTAAAACATTCTTTTCAACTGTCAGCGAATTAAGCTGATGACTTCCATTTGATAATTGATCAAATGTCTGTTTGATGAAGGTCAAATACAAAGCATAGACCCATTGGCCTTCAATTATCTCTTCTGTCCACCTGAAAAAGAGCTGAGAATTCTACTTGCAGAGATGATAGTTTGTGTTAAAGCTGTTTCAATAACATATTCAAAATTTTTGGAAAGAAAAGTGTAAGGGTATCATCAGATGATGATTATGTTGCCTTGTAGTTGAACTTTGTTGCAAGTAGTTCATTCAACAAATTTACATAGACTATAGTGTCTATATGTATGATCCTGCAAAATTTGAGGTACAAGGGTGAACAAAAGCAGGTGTACTCTTTGCTTTCTGGAGCTTATGGATATCTGGA
Organism: Perodicticus potto; assembly: GCA_963574655.1. Taxonomy (NCBI): domain Eukaryota; kingdom Metazoa; phylum Chordata; class Mammalia; order Primates; family Lorisidae; genus Perodicticus; species Perodicticus potto. The sequence goes on along the minus strand of CAUYRH010120896.1, from coordinate 23,188 downwards.
GGAGACAGATACTCAGATATCTCAGTTAATAATGGTATAATACCCTAACATAAGTTTTCAGATGAAAAAGAATCATATTTTATGAAGAAAAGTGGTCTCTATTTGGGGGTTGAGGAAGGTTTTCTTAAGACAAGTTCCTTTAAACTGAGAACTGAAAAGTAAGGAATTAATTTGGCCCCAAGAAGGAAAGGGAAATAAAATAGGTAAAGACACATAGATGTCTAGAGGCCCTTTAATGGGAGAAAGCATTGTGTATTTCAGTAAAGAGAAAAGGCCTGAGAGGCTGTAGCTCAGAGAGAAAAAAATAACAGTTGCAGATAAAGCTGGAGAAGGAAAGGTAACCCCAGATCAATATTTGGATAGCTCTTTAAAAAATTATAGCACAAGAATACAGGGAAAAGGGAAAGGGAGGGGAGGGGAGGGGAGGGGGGAGGATGGGTGGAGGGAGGACAATTGGTGGGATCACACCTATGGTGCATCTTAGTAGGGTACTGGTGAAACTTATTAAATGTAGAGTATCAGTGTCTTTATATAGTGATTAAGAAAATGCTATGAGGGCTATCTCTCACAGTACAATCAAAATGTTTCTGATTGTATATGAAGCACATTCTGCCCTATGATTGCACCAATATACACAATTATGATTTAATAAAATTATTTAAAAAAAAAAGAATGTGGTAAAGATGCAACAAGCATGGTTTAAGTTTCCACATTGTTATATTACAAGCAGAAATGCTAACAGCAATATGCCGGACCTTAAACATTATGAAAGAAATATTTTCTACCCTCTAGGAACTTAATGTGGAAAAAAAAAAACCTTAAGATTTTAAATAGGTTTTTAGTGCCCAAGAGGTCAGTGCTCAGCTAGTTTTATACTGGGAGAACATTAATTCATGCCTTTTGTTTTATCAGGGAGCATTTTCAAGAGATTTTCAGTTGACAGAGCTGTTTGAGTGGTGCTCTTCCTAGGCCTACATGACCCTGAAGGTACTCTGCTAAATTAGAACTTTCCTGCAGATGGAGGAACTGGAACAGGGCCTGTTGATGCAGCCATGGGCATGGCTGCAGCTTGGAGAGAACTCCCTCTTGGCCAAGGCTTATATCACCAAGCAGGGATATGCCTTGCTGGTTTCGGATCTTCAACAGGTGTGGTACGAACAGGCAGACACTAGTGTGATCAACCAGCGAGCCAAGGTAAGTATAAAGAGAAGTGCTGTTGTGGGGTGTTGGGGGCTAATATTCTTTTTTTTTTTTTTTTGAGACAGAGCCTCAAGCTGTGGGTAGAGTGCCAGGGCATTACAGCTCACAGCAACTTCCAACTCCTGGGCTCAAGCGAGTCTCCTGCTTCTGCCTCCCAAGTAGCTGGGACTACAGGTGCCCGCCACAACACCCAGCTAGTTTTTGGTTGCAACCGTCATTGTTGTTTGGCGGCCTGGGCTGGATTCGAACCCGCCAGCTCAGATGTATGTGGGTGGCGCCTTAGCTGCTTGAGCCACAGGCGCCGAGCCATGAAGTGGGGGCTAATACTTTTTCTTTTTTGCAGTTTTTGACTGGGGCTGGGTTTGAACCCAACACCTCTGGTATATGGGGCCAGCACCTGGGGGGATGAGGGGACGCTAATGTTCTTATCTTGTGAGTGTTAGAGGACATCAACATCAACCACCTTGCTGGCCTGTAGTTGCCTAGGAAGGCTGAATTGGGTTAAGACAATTCCAATTAGTACCCTGCACTTCTAGCCATAGCCCTGGGATCTTTTCCTATGTGTGTGCTGGTTTACATTCATGAGAAAAAGAGTTTCTGTTCCATATGCATGATAATGCATGATGTGATTTCTATTATCTAATGTATACAGGCCTTCTGTAAATTGGTCTTGACCAAGACAGAATTGTGAAGTAGGCCAGTTGATCTTTGTGACTCTTTGTTTTCTTCTTTCCCTTTCTGATGTTTTTAACTTTCCTTCCTTGCATGCCCATTGTCTTCATGTTGTCCAGGGCTTTACTTTGCTATTACTTAGGAAGGAGTCATTTTCCTTATGTCACCTCCACTCTGTACACCTGTTGTCTCTTTAGGAGCTGAACAAGCGGCTGTATGCTTCCCCTGAGGCTTTTCTCTGTCATTTGGATAATCTGCTTCGCCCACTGCTGAAGGATAATGCTCACCCTAGTGAAGCTACCTTCTCCTGTGATCGTGAGGTAGAGGCGCTGATTTTACGGGTGCGGAGTGAGCTGTCTGGTCTCCCCTTCTATTGGAATTTCCACTGCATCCTAGCTCGTCCTTCCCTGGTAAGTATAATGGGAAGGGGAGAGGGAGGCCAACTTCTTTGAGAGAAGCTTTAGGTGCTTTTATTTTTCTGCAAACCTTGTTTGAAATTCTTCTCCAGTCAGAAAACTTTCCGTAACCAGACAGAGGGCAAAAGGATTCTTGTTTTTTTTTTGAGACAGAGTCTCACTATGTCACCCTCAGTAGTGGCATCACAGCTCACAGCAACCTCTTAACTCTTGGTCTCAAGCGATTCTCTTGCCTCAGCCTCCCAAGTAGCTGGGACTACATGTGCCTGCCACAATGCCTAGCTATTTTTAAAGATGAGATCTCACTCTGCCTCAGGCTGATCTTGAACTTGTGAGCTCAGGCAATCCACCTGCCTTGGCCTCCCAAAGTGCTAGGATTACAGGCATGAGCCACCACCTCTGGCCTTTAGTTTGTTTTTAAGTTGAATTTGTATGTAAGTTGGAATGGGTTAATTTACCTATTACCTGTAATAATCTCTGTTCATAAGTGCAAGTCAGTTGGATATTTGTAACTTGGAGACTTCCTATAAAGAGAAAAGCTACTCTGGGCAGGATATGCAGAGATTTGTAAGGATAGGACAAGTTCAGGAACTTCATGATTAAAGTATCTTTAGAAAAGTATGAGAAATGAGTTAGGCAGTGGAAAGATCTTGAAGGTTTCTAATGAAGTTAGATTTTATTCCAAAGGCAACATGGATCCATGGAAAAACTTTACCCAGGGATTTAACATGATCCAATTTGTAATTTATCAAGATCACTCTGGTAACAGGGTAGAGAATATGTCCCAATGTTAGCTTCCTTTCTAAACATTATCTTGGCCGGGCACGTGGTGGCTCATGCCTGTAATCCTAGCACTCTGGGAGGCTGAGGTGAGTGGATTGCTTGAGATTACGAGTTCGAGACCAGTCTGAGCAAGAGTGAGACTCTGTCTCTACTAAAAATAGAAAATCTGAGGCAAGAAGATTGATTGAGCCCAAGAGTTTGAGTTTGCTGTGAGCTATGATGCCAAGGCATTCTACCTAGGGCAACGGCTTGAGACTCTGTCTCAAAAAACAAAAACAAAAGAAGTCATTATCTCATTTAATTCGTAACTATCTCAAAGGATAAGTATTGTTATTTTTTCTGTTTTTTAAGACTAGTCAAGTGCAGCAGTGAGAAAAGGAGAAAGAGTAGAGCAAGGAGTTCAATCTGTAACTAATTGTGAGCAATCACATGAGGTAACTCACTACCTTCAGACCAGCCTAAGTATTATTATCCCTGTTTTTCAGAATAGAAACTAAAATTGAAAGTAACATGTTCACTTCAGAGGCTGAGGAAAGAGAATCGCCTAAGCCCAAGAGCTGGAGATTGCTGTGAGCTGTGATGCTACGGCACTCTACTGAGGGCAACAAAGTGAGACTCTGTCTCTAAACAAACAAAAAAAAGAAAGTAACATGTCCAAAGTCATCAGCTTATACATGAATGAGCTGGAACAGGAATGGGGAACTGTTTCATGTTGGAAGGCTGCATTAATTTAGCTATAATCAAATAAGGCCACATTCGAGAAACTTCAATTAAAACTATAACTACTGTGTTCTCAGTAATTTCAAAAAATGAAAACTATTTGCTAATTTTAAGGCTAAATAACCCTTTAATTAGTTTATTATATCTGCTTTTTGTTGGAAAACATTTAAATGTTTGATTGCAGCATGGAGGTCATAAGTTTTGGTTGATCCCCTAGATGGATATCAGTCATTTGTGACCTAAAAGGCATCTTTATTTGGTTAGGTAGCAGAATGTAGAGTGGCAATAATAAGTGGTTGAGAAACAAGAAAGCATTTCTGGGGCATGTTGTCAAAGGGATGGGTCTTCTGCATTTTTCCATATTTCAATTGGGTCTTCCTTAACATCAATGTCCTTAAAAATAGCATCTGCTGAGAGCTCAATTGATTCTATCTGTAGTTCGTTAGTTTCACTCGTTAGAGTGAAATGCTAATTTGAATGTGATGTCATGATTCTCAATGTCAATGAATCTTTCATTGTTTGCTGCAACTAATAGGTCTATAACAATTGGATAGTCGTCAAATGATTGACACATATCATCCTGCTTATCAGTGACCTTTGCTACTTATTTATCTGCAATTTCCTTTTGAAGAAATACTTTGAAAAAAGATAGGTTTTACCCTAAATGTTTGGATTTTTTGCCACATATCGTATATGTAGACTTAGTTTTACTTTGAAGAGAAATGTTCAAGTCATTTTGATTTGACATGATGTCATGCAGAAATGCTGTATTCCTATAGAAATCTTTTAGTAATTCACGTTGCTAATTCTGTTCTTCATAAATTTTTTTTTTTTTGAGACAGAGCCTCAAACTGTCATCCTGGATATAGTGCTGTGGCATCACAGCTCACAGCAACCTCCAATTTCTGGGTTCAGGTGAGTCTCCTGCCTCCGCCTCCCAAGTAGCTGGGACTACAGGTGCCTATCACAATGCCTGGCTATTTTTTGTTGCAGCTGTCATTGTTTGGCAGGCCTGGGCTGGATTCGAACCCGCCAGCTCAGGTGTATGTGGCTGGCGCCTTAGCTGCTTGAGCCACAGGCGCTGAGCCAATTTTTTTTTTTTTTTTTTTGAGACAGAGTCTTACTATGTCACCCTTGGTAGAGTACTGTGGTGTCACAGCTCACACCAACCTCAAACTCTTGGGCTTAAGGGATTCTCTTGCCTCAGCCTCCCAAGTAACTGGGACTACAGGCACCCGCCACAACGCCGGGCTATTTTTTGTTTTGTTTTGTTTTTTTGGTTGCAGTTGTCTTTGTTTAGCTGACTGGGCTGGGTTCGAACCTGCCAACCTTGGTGCATGTGGCTGGTGCCGTAGCTACTGTGCTATGAGCACCAAGCCTGTTATTCATAAAATGTAACTATGTGTTCTCACAGAGATAAAATTTGGCTAACACCTACCCCTGTCACAGCCAATACACTTGAAAATGATATGGCAGGCTTGGTGCCTATGGCTCAAGCGGCTAAGGCGCCAGCCACATAAACCTGAGCTGGCGGGTTCGAATCCAGTTGCAACCAAAAAATAGCTGGGCGTTGTGGAGGGCGCCTGTAGTCCCAGCTTCTTGGGAGGCAGAGGCAAGAGAATCGCTTGAGCCCAGGAGTTGGAGGTAGCTGTGAGCTATAATGCCATGGCACTCTACCCAGGGCAACAGCTTGAGGCTCTGTTTCAAAAAATAAATAAATAAATAAATAAAATGATATGGCAAATCCACACTGAATACCTCATTATTCAGCTTTAGCATATTACTAGACCGTGCCTTATTGCACTGTGTAGGAATATAGTTAATGATACTTATAACTTGTTTCAAAGTGTCACTTAAAATAGTAACTTTAGCACAGAGATTTTGCTGATGCAAGATGCAATGAAAAGAAAGGAGAGTATCTGGATCTATTAATACTTTTTTATCTGATCAATAAACCTTTCATGTTTCCTGTCATAGATGGTGTACCATTTGTTCATATAGACACTAAATTTACCAAATTCAGTTCAATTTTATAACATTTATTGTGAAAGTTGTTGAAGATTTATCTCTTCCCCTTGTTCTGTTTGAGAGTACCCAAAGTAAATAACTCTTCTTAGCAAAGAACATCTTCTGTTCTGATCTGAATGAAGTATAAAACCTGTGCTGAGTCAGTAGTAACAGGTGATTCATCCAAAGGGATTGAGTAATAATTTCCCTTTTGAAGTATTGCATGAAGTTGTTCTGTTAAGTTGAAGGCTAATTCATGCTGGTGGTCAGTTCAATTTTCCTTGAAAGGGATAGTTGTGGCTCGGCACCCGTAGCACAGTGGTTACGGCACCAGCCAGATACACTGAGGGTGGTGAATTCGAACCTAGCCTGGGCCAGCTAAACAACTGCAACAAAAAATTAGCTGAGCATTGTGGCAGATTCCTGTAGTCCCAGCTACGTGGGAGGCTGAGGCAAGAGACTCGCTTAAGCCCAAAAGTTTGAGGTTGCTGTGAGCTGAGATGCCACAGCACTCTACCAAGGGCGACATAGTGAGATTCTGTCTCCAAAAAAAAAAAACAAAAAAGAGGCAGTTGTTTGTACTTTGAAATGTTATTAGGGTCTAAGTATCCTACAATTTTGACAATGTATTCTTTTACAATTTCACTGATGTTTTCCCTTTTTTCTCAAGGACATAAGCTACTTTATAAGTTGGTTCAGGGGTATTGTTTCTAGGTCTTAATGCTGTTAAAAGAATTGTCTTTGCTTTTCCTTTTTGTCTTTTAATTTCTGCAATATAACCTTTTTCTCTAATTTATTTGTAGTCCTTATAAGAGCATTTGTAGTTCTTATATGAGCGTTGAATTTCTTTAATGTTGATGTTGCCATGTCATAGAGCAAACAAATCTTACTTTTAGCAGAAACAAGATGATATTGCAATTCTCAATCCTCATTAAAAAATCTGTTTTATTCTTTCACCATTCTCTTGGTCTTCTTTGACATGATGGGTTGTTAAGTAGACAGAATTAAAAAATACTATTGAGCTGTGCAACTATTCTCAAAGAGAAATAGTGCACTGTTGTCAAAAACGATAACAAAACAAAACAAAACTGATAACAGGCTGGTGAACTTGACCCTTATAAACGATTGCACCAAACAACAATGACGATTACAACCAAGCCAGGCATTGTGGCGGGTGCCTGTAGTCCCAGGCAGGAGAATTACTTAAGCCCAGGAGTTGGAGGTTGCTGTGAGCTGTGATGCCATAGCACTCTACCAGGGCGACAGCTTGAGGCTCTGTCTCAAAATAAAAACCCCAACTATTGCTAACTGGCCTTATGGTGCCAGATGAGGGAAGTTAGAACTAAATCATGATCTTTGCATCCATCAATTTAGTTCTTATGGCTTACTCAATCTGAGGGGATTATTTTACTGAAAAATTGTTTTATTCTTTGGTATTTTAAAAATAAAATAAAAACATAAAAAATAATAAGATGTTAATAAAAATAAAAAGATTTGTTCTATAAAATTTGGATTCAGTCAAAAGTCAGGACTTAAGAATCTAGAAGGCTATAGGTGGCCTTAAGGCTGCAGGTTCTCCACCCCTGACCTAAAATTTGAACCCTAGATTGGTCTGGCCTGAAAGCCCATTTTCAGGGACTAGGAAGGAATTGTCCTATACTCACTGATAGCTTTATGTATCCCAGATTTTTTTTTTTTTTTGCAGTTTCTGGCTGGGGCTAGGTTTGAACCCGCCACCTCCAGCATATGGGGCCAGCGCCCTACTCCTTTGAGCCACAGGCGCCACCCTGTATCCCAGATTTTATTAGAAATTTAGAGTTGACATTAAGAACTAGTTTGCTAGAATAACAAATAGGGCTTCAGTCACTAGTACTCAGAAGACGGGGTTTTCTATGGGAGGCCTATCATATATTTATTTATTTATTTATTGGTTTGTTTTCTTGAGACAGTCTCAAGCTGATGCCCTGGGTAGAGTGCTGTGGCATCATAGCTCACAGCAACTGCCAACTCTTGGGTTCAATTAATCCTCTTACCTCAGTTTTTCTATTTTTAGTAGAGACAAGGTCTCGCTTTTGCTCAGGCTGGTCTTGAACTCGTGAGCTCAAGCAATCCACCACCTTGGCCTCCCAGAGTGCTAGGATTACAGGTGTGAGCCACTGCGCCCAGCCTATGGTATAGTTTTATCAGCAGAGGCATCTGAAGACAAATGGGCCTCCTTTCCTGTTTCCTTTCTTTCTTTATTTGTTTTTTTTGGCGCAGAGTCTCACTCTGTTGCCTTGGGTGGAGTGGAGTGGTGTCATCATAGCTCACTGCAGCCTCAAACTCCTAGGCTGGGATCAAGTGATCCTCCCACCTCAGCCTCTGTTGTAACTGGGACTATGGGCCCATACCAACAGGCTCAGCTGATTTTTCTAATTTTGGTAGAGACAGGGTCTCACTATTTTGGTCAGGCTGGTTTCAAATTCCTGGACTCACGCAATTTTCCCACCTCGGCCTCCCAAAGTGCTAGGCTATCTTCTTTCTTTAGTCTACATTTGGCATCGATGTATGACTGGAAAGGAAGACTTTGAGAAACTGTTCACTAATGTTTACTTTTTTTTTTTTTTAAATGTTTTGTTTATTTATTTATTTATTGCAGGTTTTGGCCGGGGCTGGCTTTGAACCCGCCACCTCTGGCATATGGGGCTGGCACCCTACTCCTTGAACCACAGGCGCCACTCACTAATGTTTACTTTTTATCTGGAACCCAGTAAAGCCAGTCTTGAATGCTGGAAGAACTATTTCTCATTCATCTCTGAGTTTCTCAGGCCTGTCAGTAGTGCTTAGGATATAGCAGTCACTCACATTTGTTGATTTTAATTGAATTTCTGGTGAAATTTTCCATCTGCTTTAGAGACTTTACCTGTTTCCCTAGAACCCTGAAGCTTTCTAAGTAACACCAGAGGGCAGTGTTCCCTTAGTAATGATTGTTCTGGGACCAAACCATTTGGGCAAACTTTGCTAGTCTCTTTTTTTTTAACGTGAACCTAGAAATTCAGAATGTGTAGCGTGATTACAGAAGTAGTTCTCCTTGGCTTATGGGCTCTAAAAGTTTCTTCTTTTAAAAGAATACTGTAAGGAACATTTGTATGTTGATATTTATAATTGAAGAAAATATGTGAAGAAAAACTAGGTATTCTAGGCAAATTTCTCTAATTGAGAAGCCGTAATAAGGAGGGAGGCAACAGTGTTTACAGAAGGATGAGTCTTGGTTGGCCATGGGGAGAAGATTTAGCTTTGAACAATTGATTAACAAGTTTGCTTTAAGTTAAAATATTTACCATTAAAAGAAAAAGAGTACACTCCCAGGGAAACCCTTGAACCTAAGGGAGCTTTACGAAGGAAAGAGTTAGAACTGGTGGACATTGGCAAGGAGGTAGGTAGATACTATTTCAGGTTTGTGTGTGTGTCTGTGAGGTCACACAGTTATAATTTTTGTTTGTTACTCATTTTTGCTTTTAATTCTTTTGAATGGATAATTCATGCAAAAGGCAAACATTTCAAATAGCATTTAAGTATATACAGTGAAAAAATAGGTCCCCTTCTTACTCCTTTCTTTAGTCCCTTATTTTCCTTCTCTAAAGCAACTATTAATATCAGTGTTTTGTGCATTCTTTTTATTTTTTTTATTTTTTATTTTTTTGAGACAGTCTCACTATGTCACCCTTGGTAGAGTGCTGTGGTGTCACAGCTCACAGGAACCTCAAACTCTTGGGCTTAAGCAATTCTCCTGCCTCAGCCTCCCAAGTAGCTGGGATTGCAGGTGGTCACCACAACGCCCGGCTAGTTTTTGGTTGCAGTTGTCATTGTTGTTTAGCTGGCCTAGGCTGGGCTTCAACTCACGAGCTTTGATGTATGTGGCCGGCGCCCTACTCACTGAGCTATGGGCGCTGAGCCGCCTTGTACATTCTTAAAGAAAACTATATATATCTATGTATATATGTATGTATGTATATATATGTATGTATATATGCAGACATATATGATAAGCTGTATGTGTAATCCTCACACAATCAAATGCATGTCTGTTTGTGTATATATATGTATATTTTCACAAATGGTATCATGCTGTACACACTTTTCAGTACCTTGCTTTTTTCTCTTAATTATAGAACTTGGAGATCATTCATATGAATACATTTAGAAGACCTGCCTAAATACACACACACACACACACATACACATATATTTTGTTAGAGAAAGTGTCTCATTCTGTTACCCAGGCTGTAGTCGTGCAATCATAGTTTACTGCAGCCTTGAACTCTTGGGCTCAGGTAATCTTCTCATCTCAGCTTCCAGAGCATCTGAGACTATAGATATTTGTTACAATGCTTGAATAAGTTAAAAATTTTTGTAGCGATAGGATCTTGTGTTGCCATGGCTGGTCGTAGGCTCACGTGATCCTCTTGCCTCAGCCTCCCAAAGTGCTGGGATTATAGGTGTGAGCCACCATGTCCAGTCCTACCTTAATATTTTTTTTTGGAGATGGAGTCTTGGTCTGGCACCTGGGCTAGAGTGCCTTAGTCTCACCCTAGCTTATAGCAACCTTAAACTCTTGGGCTCAGATGATCCTCCTGCCTCAGTTCCCAAGTAGCTGGGACTGAAGGCATGCACTACCACACTTGGTTAATTTTTGTGTTTTTGGTAGAGATGGGGGTTTTTGCTTTTGCTCAGGTTGGTCTTGAACTCTTGAACTCAAGCAGTCTTCCACTTCAGTCTCCCAGAGTGCTAGGATTACAGATGTGAGCTAACATGCCCAGCAACCTACCTTAATATTTTTAATGTCAGGGCAGCGCTTGTGGCTCAGTGGGTAGGGTGCAGGCCCCATACACCGAGGGTGGCGGGTTCAAACCCAGCCCCAGCCAAACTGCAACAACAACGACAAAACAGCCGGGCGTTGTGGTGAGTGCCTGTAGTCCCAGCTACCCGGGATGCTGAGGCAGGAGAATCACCTGAGCCTGGGAGTTGGAGGTTGCTGTGAGCAGTGTGACGCCACGGCACTCTACCGAGGGCAATAAAATGAGACTCTGTCTCTACAAAAAAAAAAAAAATATATATATTTTTAATGACAACAAAGCATTTTATTTAATGAATGTATCAACATGTATTTGATCTGCAATTGATAGATACCTAAGTTTTGTGTTATTTATAGTGAATATTCTTGTGTTTACTTTTTCTGCATGCAAAAAATGTTAGTAAATTCCTATAAGTGAAATAGTTGGGTCAAGGAATATTTGTATCTTTTATTAGTTTTTGTTTTATTTTATTTTATTTTTTGTGAAGATAGAGTCTTTGTTGCCCTCGGTTGACTGCTGTGACGTCATAGGTAACAGCAATCTCAAACTCTTGGGCTCAAGCAATCCTCTTGACTCAGCCTCTCACGTAGCTGAGGTTACATGTGCCCTCCATCATGCCTGGCTAGCTTTTTCTTTTCCCCCCTATATTTAGTAGAGACAGGTTCTTTCTCTTGCTCAGGCTGGTCTCAACTCCTGAGCTCAAGCAATCCACCCACCTTGGCCTCTGAGAGTGCTAGGATTACAGGCATGAGCCACCGTGTCTGGCCCAGGAATATTTGTATCTTCTAGTCTTGCTAATTGTAATGCCAGCTTGTCTTCTAGAGGTATTATGTAGTTAACTCCAACTAGCCATACAGGAGAGCAGGAGAGTACCTGTTTCCCCTCACCCTCTACATGTTAATAAGTTAATGGTTTGTAAGTCTCTGCAGAATGTTAAGGAATATATAGATCTTCCGATCTATAATTTCTAACAGAGCCCATCTCCACCGTGGAAAATTACATGTCTTCTTCTTTCTAGTTGTGTATTCTTTCTACTTTATAATTTTTTTTTTTTTTGTACGAAAGGTCTTTATTGGCGGGGGATGCTGCAGAGCAGCACTAAGGAGGGGAGAGAGAGAGAGAGTGAGAGAGAGAGAGAGAGAGAAACAGGAGAGAGGGGCAGGGAGAGAGGGAAAGAGAGAGGAGAGAGAAAAAGGAGGGGGGACAAAGTAGAGAGGAGAGAGAAAAAGCTACTTTGTAATTTTTTTTTTTTTTTTGAGACAGTCTCACTGGGTTGCCCTTGGTAGAGTCCCATAGAGTCATAGCTCACAGCAACCTCAAACTCTTGGGCTTAAGTGATTCTCTTGCCTCAGCTTCCTGAGCAGCTGGGACTACAGGTGCCTACAATACCTGGCTACTTTTTAGAGACGGGGGTCTCACTTTGGTTCAGGCTGGTCTCCAACCTGTGAGCTCAGGCAATCCACCTCCCTTGGCTTCCCAAGTGTTGGGATTATAGGCTTGAGCCACTGCGCCTGCGTAGTTTATAATTCTTGATACCTTGTATTTTGACTTTCAGATTTGTCACTTCTTTGGCCATTTTATGATCTCTAGGAGGGAGTCATGTTCAAAGGTTTAGTGGTAGAAAGAGCACAGGCTTTGAAACCAGTAGACTTGAATTTGTAACAGAGCTCCACCACTTTCAGACTACTTGTATTAACATAGGTAAGTATTGAGGTTTCTTTTTTTTTTTTGTAGAGACAGAGTCTTACTTTATTGCCCTCGGTGGAGTACTGTAGCGTCACACAGCTCACAGCAACCTCCAACTCCTGGGCTTAGGCGATTCTCTTGCCTCAGCCTCCTAAGTACCTGGGACTGCAAGTGCCCGCCACAACGCCTGGCTATTTTTTTTGTTTTGCAGTTCGGCCGGGGCGGGATTTGAACCCACCACCCTCAGCACATGGGACCCGCGCCCTACTCGCTGAGCAAGAAGCACCGCCCTAAGTATTGAGATTTTATAGTTCTGTTTTTTCACCTGTTAAATGGAGAAACCAGATACAACTTTATTGTGGGGTTGTGAGGATTAAATAAGAGAATATATGTGATATGATCTCTCTTTAGAATTATAGTGGACCTGTAAGAACAAATATTCCAACCCTAAATATATAATTTTCCTTTTAAAAAAGATAGATTGATTTTTCTTAAGATTTTTTCAAAAAACCCAAAGAAGACAAAGAGCCTGAGAGTAGTTGAGATTAAATCATTTTCGTATCTAGGTGCTGTCCGAGTCAGGACTACTAGCATCCAGCTCTTCTCGTTCCCAGTCTGTTACCCTTTTCAGTATGTCATTCATCATGTTAAAGATTGAGAACTGTCATTCTGTTCTCCTGCCTATATCTTATGAACATTCTTATGGGAAATCTGAAGCCATTAGGGGGAAAATTATAAATAGCTTTTCCTCTGAGAAAGATGGGCAACTCCTGCTTCTGTATCCACCGTGCTTCCTGACCTCTGTTACTGTGTGAGCTGTTTTAGGGCAGAGAGGCCTGATAGGGTCAGAGCACATATTAGGCACCGGGTAGATATTAGCTGAATTGACTTGATAAACTGTATTTCTTTATATATTGCTATCTGTAAGTTAGGGGAAGCTTCCCTGACCTCTTAAAGGCCTTGAAGATTTTTCCTCATCATGTATGTGGATTTGCTTGGATCATTTACACATTTTAACCAGATTTCTTATTAACACATATTTTCAAGATTTCTACTCAGCATTAATTTAAGTCTGATGAAAACATGGCTATCTTATCTAAGGGAAATCATTTTAGTGTTCATGTAACTTTGGGATGAATTATACGTCAGTAATTCAGAGTGATGTAACCTAGTCCTATGAAATTAGTTTATCAGTTAAAATACTTTCTGGTAGGGCGGCTCCTGTGGCTCAGCGAGTAGGGTGCCAGCCCCATATACCGAGGGCTGCGGGTTCAAACCCGGCCCCGGCCGAACTGCATCAAAAAATAGCCGGGTGTTGTGGCGGGCGCCTGTAGTCCCAGCTATTCGGGAGGCTGAGGCAAGACAATCACCTCTGCCCAAGAGCTGGAGGTTGCTGTGAGCTGTGACTCCACGGCACTCTACCGAGGGAAATAGACTGAGACTCTGTCTCTACAAAAAAAAAAAAAAAAAACTTACTAGTAAAATTTTATTTTATTTTATTTTTTATTTATTTATTTATTTTTTGAGACAGAGCCTCAAGCTGTCACCCTGTATAGAGTGCTGTGGACATCACAGCTCACAGCAACCTCCAATTCCTGGGCTCAAGTGAGTCTCCTGCCTCCACCTCCCAAGTAACTGGAACTACAGGCGCCCGCCACAACGCCTGGCCATTTTTTGGTCGCAGCCGTCATTGTTGTTTGGTGGGCCCAGGCTGGATTCGAACTCGCCAGCTCAGGTGTACGTGGCTGGCGCCTTAGTCCGTTGAGCCACAGGCGCCAAGCCGGTAAAATTTTATTTTTTTCTGTATGGACATTAGTGTCTGATAGAATATTTCAGTTGCCTAGTATAGTATTATCATATTTAATTAGACATAGCATTAATTAAAAATTATTCCTTGTCATGTTTCATGTTGTTATAGTTACCATTACTCAAAGAAATTGCTATTAAATTGCTCCCTCCTTCACCACCTAAGAGAAGCTGATTGTTAGCTTTCGGAGTCTGGGCTGGGTGCCTATAGTTCAAGCGGCTAAGGTACCAGCCACATACACCAGAGCTGGTGGGTTCAAATCCAGCCTGGGCCTGCCAAACAACAATGATAACTGCAACCAAATAGCCAGTCGTTGTGGTGGGTGCTTGTAGTCCCAGCTACTTGGGAGGCTGAGGCAAGAGAATTGCTTAAGCCCAGGAGTTGGAGGTTGCTGTGAGCTGTAACTGCCACAGCACTCTACCCAGGGTAACGGCTTGAGGCTTTGTCTCAAAAACAACAACAACAACAACAAAACAACTTTAGGAGTCTGCTATTTCGCTGCCATGAAATGGATGATGTTCTTCCTTGATTAATAATGGATTTTATTTTCAATTCAACCCACCTCACATTCATTGACTGGCATATAGTATTTGCCTAATTTTCCTCCCAATCTTCCTTGAATAGGACCAAGTCGAAACAATTCTTAGGAAAAAGATTAGGTCTAGAGCAAATACATTTTTTAAAGCTAAACTTCTGCTACATTCTGAACAGTATTTCCTAGAGGCTTAAGTTTTCTCTTTTTTTTTTGAGACAGAGCCTCAAACTGTCACCCTGGATAGAGTGCTGTAGCATCTCAGCTCACAGCAACCTCCAATTCCTGGGCTCAAGTGAGTTTCCTGCCTCTGCCTCCCAAGTAGCTGGGACTACAGGCGCCCGCCACAACGCCCAGCCATTTTTTGGTTGCAGCTATCTTTGTTGTTTGGCGGGTCCAGGCTGAATTCGAACCCGCCAGCTCAGGTGTGCTTGGCTGGCGCCTTAGCCCGTTGAGCCACAGGCGCCGAGCCGTCTTAAGTTTTTTCCAAGGACCTAGGCTGGGAGGTAGTGCCAGGTTGGAGTGCGCTATGTGATGGAAAGAAGTATCTGGTTATCTGTAGCTGGGCTTAATTTCTGGCCTTCCCCTCTGTGCCAGTACCCCTACATTTCCTGGGTCTTGGTGCTGGTACAAACTTCCCCACTTCCTCACATTGTCTTTCCTTCTTTTTTTTTTTTTAAGAAAGAGAGCCTCATTTTGTCACCCTCGATAGAGTGCTGTGGCATCCCAGCTCACAGCAACCTCCAGCTCTTGGGTTTAGGTGATACTCTTGCCTCAGCCTCCCGAGTAGTTGGGACTATAGGCGCTCACCACAATGCCCAGCTATTTTTTTTTGTTGTTGCAGTTTGGCCGGGGCCGGATTTGAACCCTCCACCCTTGGTATATGGGGCCGGTGCCCTACTCACTGAGCCGCAGGCGCCGCCCACTCACATTGTCTTTCATTTTCTGATCTGTCCTTAAAGAAATGTAGAAAAAGGTCTTTTCCTCTTAATTTGAGCCACAGCGTGATTAGTGTTTTTAATAGTAACATTTACTTAGAAAATTAATGGAAAATGAAAACACAAAAGTCTGAAGAGTGCAGACACCAGATTCTGATACAGACGAGTCTGGCTTGTACATCTTATGGGGACACTGTAGTTCCTTTTCCTCATTTCAAGCCTATGTGGGGGTATCTTGTCTGAAGTACTCCTTTTTAGATCTAGGGCAGGGGTTGGCATACGATGGCCGTGGGCTAAATCTGGCTTGCTGCCTGTTTTGTAAAGTTATATTGGAATACAGCCACGTCATTTGTTTATGTATTGTTTGTGGTTGCTCTCATGGTACAACACCAGTGTTGAGTACAACAGAGACTATGGGCCACATTGCCCAAATATTGACTATCTGGTTCTTTACAGAAAAAAAATTGCTGTCCTCTGATTTAGGACTTTTTTTTTTTATTGAGACAGAGTCTCACTTTGTCACTCTTGGTAGAGTGCTGTGGCGTTATAGCTCACAGCAACCTCAAACTCTTGGGCTCAAGCGATTCTCTTGTTTCAGCCTCCCTAGTAGCTGGGACTACAGGCATCTGCCACAACGCCTGGCTATTTTTTTTTTTTTTTTTTTTGTTTGTTTAGCAGGTCTGGACTGGGTTTAAACCCACCGGCTCCAGGAGCTTGTGGTCGGCACCTTAACCCCTGAGCTAGGGGTGCCCCATTTCTTTTTGTTTTTCTTTTCTTGAGACAGAGTCTCTGTCGCCCTGGGGTTGAGTGTCAGGGTATCATCTTAGTTCACAGCAATGTCAAACTCTTGGGCTCCAGCAATCCTCATGCCTTACTTTCCTGAGTATCTGGGACTATAAGCACCCACCACAACACCTGGCCAATTTTTCTGTTTTTAGTAGATATGGGGTCTTGTTCTTGCCCAGGCTGGCCTTGAACTCCTGAGCTTGAACAATCAGCCCATCTCAGCCTTCCCGAGTGCTCGGATTACAGGCATGAGCCTGGCCTGTGCATTTCTTCTTCGTAGTGCTCTTTTTAGTTCATCTATTTGGGGGATGAGCTCTAATAACATCTCCTGGCTACAAATAGGTTATTAATTTTAGTTATTTTTTTTGACAGGCTGATGGACACCTTATGTAGTTGAATTAAATTATTATTCTATATAGCTCTGTTTTCATAGGAGAGCATTACTTTAGCTGTATTGTAGCTGTATTGGCTATGCTTGCATTCCTCTTGCTTCTTGACAAAAGCAAGGTATATGTAGAGAACATTGGTTTATACCTTCCTAGGTTTGTCTCTTGATGGTTTGCTTGCTTCTGTAAAAATGATAACTTTGCTTCTGTAAAAATGATAACTTTAGACTCTGTTCCATTTGTGGAAACAAAAATCTGGGCTTATTCTGGGCTATCATTAGCCTTGAAATAGGTCTTAATTAGTGTTAGAATCTAATTTGACCTTCAGAGCTCTCTACTTTTTGTCTTCTCTTTTACTCCTGCTAGCATACTGTTTTCTTTTCTTTTCTTTTTTTTTTTTTTTTTTGAGACAGAGCCTCAAGCTATCACCCTGGAGAGAATGCCGTGGCATCACAGCTCACAGCAACCTCTAACTCTTGGGCTCAAGCGAGTCTCCTGCCTCCGCCTCCCAAGTAGCTGGGACTACAGGCGCCCGCCACAACGCCCGGCCATTTTTTGGTTGCAGCCATCATTGTTGTTTGGTGGGCCTGGACTGGATTTGAACCCACCAGTTCAGGTGTACGTGGCTGGCGCCCTAGCCTGTTGAGCCACTGGCGCCAAGCCAGCATACTCTGTTTTCACCATACCTACTTTCTTTCTTTTTTTTTTTTTTTAAATCTTTATTATTATTATTATTATTTTTTGGCAGTTTTTGGCTGGGGCTGGGTTTGAACCCGCCACCTCCGACATATGGGGCCAGTGCCCTACTCCTTTGAGCCACAGGCACCGCCCATACCTACTTTCTTGAAGACTACATGTAACTTGGATCTTCTGCTTTTATCTCTCAGCCTCTGCTGACAGTTGAATAGTCAGCACTTGCCGCTTATCCACTGTGTCAAATCCTTCTCTTTCAATTACAACTGTAGGTTATCTCTCCATAGGTGCTCTCTTTTACTCTTCCTATGCTTTATCTGAGCCACAGAGAAAATCCTTGAACGTATTTAATACCATGTATACTTATTTAATTATTGTATTTGTGTTTATATTCATGTAAGTGGATTGTTTACCTATAAAACTGTTAAGTTTCTGTGAAAATGCTTATTCTTCTGTATTCTTTCTAGTGCCTGTGCCTCATACAATATTAGGGAGTACTTTGTAAGAATCTATTGGCTAATTGATATCTCTTCCATCAAAGGTCTCCCAACATTTGATTCGTCCTCTGATGGGCGTGAGTCTGGCATTGCAGTGTCAAGTGAAGGAATTAGCAACATTGCTTCATATGAAAGATCTAGAAATCCAGGACTACCAGGAGAGTGGGGCTACATTGAGCCGAGGTAAGATGACATCCTTGGAGGAGTTGGGTAGGGAGTGGCATAGATAGTCCAACAGTCAAGGAAAGGAGGAGGCTCATTTGCATTAGAGAGGTGTTTCCCCCAGTATGGGTGCTGGGTACTGACTAGAAACTGGAGACTTGATGCTAGGCAACAGTTTTCTCTGCTTTGAGTACCTGGCTGGGACCCAAGTGACCAAAATATATAACTGAGTCCAACATGCCCTAGGCAAATGGCAAGGAAAGATTTTTGTAAAGGGGCCAATAGCTGTACAAATTGTATTAAGGCAACATGAACTTGGGAGTTTAGGAAGTTGCATGGCTCCAACTTCAGAGTAAAAATTTACTTTGACCTTTTCTTTGTGGCAGGAAAAACTCCTAGAGTGGATGCTGCCAGTGAACCTGGCACTTGTTGCTAATTGTCCTCTCCTCCCCATGTTTGCCCACCTATACTCAGCTCTTCTCCCCCTAGACTAGGTGTCTTTGGATGTTGCATCATTCTTCTCTTTCTCAAGAAGTCCTGGGTTCCCTTTCCATCTCACAGGTAAGAAGGGAGACTTCTTATCCTAACACTCATATTTTTTTTCTTTATTCCTTCTCCTTATAGATCGATTGAAGACAGAGCCATTTGAAGAAAATTCCTTCTTGGAACAATTTATGGTAGAGGTAGGGTATTTGTTACATCTTTGTACAACTTTGCTTTACTTTCTCTTTCCAAGTACCTGAAAGGCAAATTGTGGTGGCTTGTGTGGTTAAAAAGCCCTTTGTCTGAAATAGTTGTCTATAAAAATCTGTTAAAGCTTGAGATGTACATTGGGAGGATAGAGCGGAGGTGATGGGGGAAGAAATGTAAGAGATGAGAGTGGGCTGATTAATGTTTAAAAAACTGTCTCTGTTAAAGTACCCTGGGATTTCATTTGGAATTCTCTAACCTTGGAAAGGTTGCTTGACCACTTGTTAAAATTTTGGTTGTTGAGATCTGGTCACAAGATCTGGACTACAGAGTGGAAGGGTAGTCCTTATTACTTGTCCAGGTCCTTTCAGCATCCAACAGTACAGGAAGGTAAAAAGCTCAGGGTTACCATTTGGGGACTGTCCTGTGGGCACAGTAGGCTGTGGAAAATCACAGTGTTTATACAAGGGGACTGGCAAAGGAATGACTAGGGAGTAGATAATTGTGGCCTGTCAGAAGCTCCTTGCCTAGGTTTCCTTTCTAAGGATTGAGTTTGGCCAAAGGAAACATCTGTTAAATGCCAGAACAGGGGGAGTGTTATTACTAATAGTGACCTTTGATAATACCAGTCAATATTGATCTTCTCCTTCCCTTACTCTTCTGGGACTTGTTGGTTGTACAGTTAGTACCTTAGTATTATTGCCCCATTTTTCTAATTATATATGTTACCCAAGTTGGTACTTTATTTTTTTTCCTTTGCGGGGTTTTTTTTTTTTTTTTGTGGCTGGGGCCAGGTTTGAACCCACCACCTCCGGCATATGGGGCTGGCGCCCTACTCTTTTGAGCCACAGGCGCTGCCCCCAAGTTGGTACTTTATTATGTGAGTCAATGATCTGTAATATCGTGTGGAGATTATTCACATTTCTGTCTTGTCTTCCGGAGTAATTTGTAAGGTCCTGTGGACAGGGTCTGTGTCTCATATTTCTTCTGAATCTTAAATGAGCACTTTTCATTGGTCTAGACACAAAGCAGGTGTTCTTGATTTGGAGCCTTCTGTTCTCCCTCTGTACATTGACTGAGCTGTAATGCTTATAGTCTGAACACTGTGAGCACAAAACGTGAGGTGGGTGCTCAGCCATGCACTGAAGGATTTGTAACTCTAGAGAGGAAAACATAGATTGCCATGTCCTGAATCAGAATAGGTGTCTAGTCTTTCTAGGGATAAAGATACCATTAAACCTAAGCCTGTGACAGAGAGACATCTCCTAAACCATTTTTCTGTCAGATCGCTTCACTTGCCTATAAGTTTGGATAGTAAGGGAGCTTACCATAGGCTGGGGATGAGTACTAGTTCCCCATCTCATGCCTTTAGTTAAACAACGCATGCCTTATTCCTGGCTGAGCAGAGAGGCCTTTTCCTGATTGAGCAGCTACCTACCTATTCAGCTTGATTTCTTGATGTTTTTCTGTATATATTATGCTTCAACCATATGAAATGACTTTTAATTTTCTCAAATGCTGTTTTCTCTTGCCTTTATATATGCATCATTCCCTTTATCTAGTCTTCCCAGTGCCCTGGCTTTATCTACCTTATAAACTTCTATTAATCTTTTTTTTTTTTTTTTTTTTTTGAGATAGAGCCTCAAACTGTCACCCTGGGCAGAGTGCCATGGCATCATAGCTCACAGCAACCTCAGACTTTTGGGCTCAAGAGATCCTCTTGCCTCAGTTTTTCTATTTTTAGTAGAGATAGGGTCTTACATTTGCTCAGGCTGGTCTTTTTTTTAAATTTTTTTAAAATTTTTTATTTTAGGACAGTCTCAAGCTGTCACTCTGGGTAGAGTGCTGTGGCATCACAGCTCACAGCAACTTCCAACTCTTAGGGCTTAAGCGATTCTCTTGCCTCAGCCTCCCAAGTAGCTGGGATTACAGGCACCCGCCACAATGCCCAGCTATTTTTTGGTTGTAGTTGTCATTGTTGTTTGGTGGGCCTGGACTGGATTTGAACCTGCCAGCTCCAGTGTATGTGGCTGGCGCCTAAGCTGCTTGAGCAACTTCAAGAGTATTGGTCCTCTGTTCTGGGTGGGTCAGCCTCATACTCTTAAGAATTTTATTATAACTGGAAAGGATCTGAGCGATAGGTAGGTGTAGCTTTCCATTTTATAGATGAAGAAATCTCACAGAGATTAAGTGACTTGCCTTAAGGTCATGTAGCTGTAGCTGTAAGTTTAGGACTTGCCATATTTCTTGACTCACTGTCTAGGATGATCCCTGTTTAGTTTAACTACTTTAACTCGTTGTACACAAAAGTTAGGGGAGACACAAGGCTAGGATAACATGGAATTCTTGTGACTTCTGTGGTCACTGCACTGTCTGTCCTCAGAATGTCCTGCATGGAATTGAAAGGTTTCCTACTGGGGCTGAAGGACTTACGATTGCTGCATCTTTTCAGTTTCTGTGCTTGCCCAGGGTCCTACAAACAGGACACAGAAGGGTCATGGGGTCACCTAGGACTGAACTGAAAGGATGTGCCATCAAAATAAGCAACATAGAATAGGAAGATAAACAAACTAGAGAGAGAGCTTGGATGAAGGTGCAGGGGGGCCAGGGCTGATGTCAGAGGGCCATGCGGTCATTGCTTGGGGTCACTTTATAAAAATTCTCATTGGGATTATTGCTAGGGAAGAGGTTGTAGACATAGGGCAGGGGGCAGTAGGACAGGCAGGTTTCTAGGATACTAAGGCTAGGAAGCATAAGGATTGAGTAGGGATTACTTGCCCACATTTGGTCTTTTTATTTTTCCTCTCCCTCTAAGAGTCTCTCATTTCTCACTTCCAGGGAACCCAAGGGGGCCAAACAACAATGGCCTAACTACAGGGAGACTACTAGCAGTATCTGTTCAAGTCAGGGCTGAGTGAGGTGGCCGTTGGCATGATCCTTAAATAGGGCAAGATCCCTATAGAGCATTTTCTAGGACTAATGTTTAGCGGCACCTTTAGGAGTGGAAGAAAAGTCAGAGAATTGGGGACTGTTCTTATGTGGCAGAGGAACTGTATTAAAGAGGAAGTTTAGGATGAATGGGCTGGCGTAACCCGTTCTCAGACTAGTCCACTGGAGGGAGTTCCTTCCCATGGCCCTGCCCCTGCTTCTCTCTCTCCATCTGGTTGCCATCAGGCTGTGTGGCTGCTGGCTGGCTCTTTATTTATTTATCCCAGTGTAATGGGGTGAGGAGGGAGCTGGCTAAGGCTGGCATTCCGAGGCCATGCCACTGAGCCACAGGCGGTTTGCAAGGGTGTGTGAGTCACTGGGGCTGCATGCTGCTCAAACCAGACGCGGCCAGGCTCAGGGATAGCAGGCAGCCCAAAATAGAGCCCCGCCCTCTACAGCTGGCAACCCCTGGCTAGGAATCAGCCCTTGACACTGAAATCAGGGCAGTTGCATGAAGTTGGCTTCCTTTGGGAGGGGGCCCTTAGCAAAGAGAGCTAGGTTTTGCAATTCTCTTCTCTTTTGGTAGGAGGGTAATCAGCATAATAATCATCCCCACTACTGCATTCTGAATGCTTTATAAGACTTAAATAATCTGTTCATTGTAATATGTCAGCCAAGAAATTTGGGGGCTATAGTTGACATTTGACTCAGCATCCTAAATGTAGCCATGGTCTTTGTATCCTGTCTAGTTTTAGTTACTGTGTTCATCCCCTGTCTGGTGGCAGCCTGATTCTGGAGCAGATACTTTAAGCTATGAAGATATTTGTTGCTGTTCTTATGAAGCTAGGGGTTATATCAATGATGTGGGGAAGATGGAAAGCCCTTTAACCTGAAAATTGCCATCCTGTTAAGCTCATTCACAGACAGTTCTATTCGGTTTCCTTGGCTGGCTCTCCATTTTCTTTACCTGCTCCGTAAACATTAATGTTACCTAAGATTGTATCCATGGCTCTCTCACTCTTCACTTTCCTTCTTTCTGGATTGTCTTATCCAGAAGCTAGTGCCAACTATCATTATTACATCACCGAGCACCAATTTTATATCTTCACTGTGTTTCAGGCCCACATTTCTTTCTGCACATTTGATTATTTCCACCTGGATGTCCCACATCCTAAACATGTCCAGAATGAATTATCTATGTGCACTTCCCAAACCTTTCCTTTGTATTCTTCATATGGTAGAATTATACCATTATCCATTCAGTTTTCCTTTTTTCTTTCTTTCCTTATTTTTTTTATTTTTTTTGAGGCAGAGCCTCAAGCTGTCACCCTGGATAGAGGGCCGTGGCATCACAGCTCACAGCAACCTCCAATTCCTGGGCTCAAGCGAGTCTCTTGCCTCTGCCTCCCAAGTAGCTGGGACTACAGGCACCGACCACAATGCCTGGCTA